>CAUYSK010077229.1:0-50790 GCA_963575035.1 Avahi laniger | reverse complement strand
TCGACACCATACTCCTTTAATTATAGAATATTTCAATGTGTTTAAATTTATCATAGGACCAGACACCCTCATTGTGTTTCTTTCTGAGGGATTGTGGCTATTTTTTATAAAAATATTTTATATTTTTATGTTTTTATATGTTTTTTCTTCCATGTGCACATTGCAAAATCTTTGCTAGTTTAAATAAAAACTGACAGAATCTATTATGAGATCAAATACAATGTTGAAGATAGCTTAAGCATAAATGATTTATTTATATAATTGAGTTTTTCTATCCAAGAACAACATGTAACTTTCCATTCGTTTAAGTCTTCAAACATATCTTAGGAATTCTTTATTATTTTGCTCATACAGACTCTGCAAATTTTTCATTAGATTTGTTCCTAGGTCATTTTGTTTTACATTTTAAAATTCACTTTTTCAGTACAAAAACAATTTATTTAACCAAAATGTTTGTACCCCCATAATATTCTGAAATAAAATTTAAAAAGAATAATAACCTATACCCTAATTAAGAAATTAAGGTCGGCTGGGCGTGGTGGCTCATGCCTGTAGTCCCAGCTACTCGGGAGGCTGAGGCAGGAGGATCGCTTGAGTCCAGGACTGTGAGGTTGCTGTGACCTAGGATGATGCCACGGCATTCACTCTAGCCCAGGCAAAAGAGCGAGACTCTGTCTCAAAAAAAAAAAAAAGACTGGCCCATAAGGATGGAACTGCATCGTGAACCTGGACTGCCACATTCAGGAGGCTTGGCTACACTACTGTAGGCAATGGGGAAAAACTGAAGGTATCTAAAAATCGGTACAGTTAAGGAAGACAACACTGGCAACAGGATAAAAGTGAAAGACAGTGGCTAAAAACTGGAGCCTAGGAGATAGATGAGTGAGTAGGAAACAGAAGAAGCCTAGAACATCTATTAATACCATGCTACATGTTTCACGCATTTCTTACAAAGTAATGCTCCTAGCAAGCCCTCAAGGTAAGTATTATAAATCCCATTTTAAAACAGTGAAAAGCAAACAATCTGTGTTTCAAATGGTGCTTCGAAATTTGGTAAGATATTTCCATTATAATTATTTTCATCCAATTTAATGAATTATAAGGCACCTTGTTGTTTTATGTGCCATTAAGAAACTAAAAATGTTATTAATTATAATTAGGTCACACATTATATGACTTATCCTGATATCAGTGGCATTAAAATATGAATAACATGTCTGCCTTGAAATGGATGAAATATAGCATTTTACCTAGGAAAATATACATTATGGAACAGGAGTGAAAGCATCAACCTTGGTAATTAAATATAATCAGAAGGATAATTAATGTGCTGATCCTCTTTCCTCTGTGAACAGCTAGTTATAGCATACACGAAATAACTAAATTTGGACTAGAAACCTGGAACCAAGAAGCAAATTTAAAGGTTAACAAAGCCCTATGACAACTGGTAAATATAAAGTACAAATGTTCTTTTTTAAAGAACAATTTATTACAGAAAGGACAACATAAATTTCATCTAGTAATTATCAAGCACAGTCTCTACATTTCTTTGAAAATTAATTGCCTATTTAACAGCAGAAGGATCTACCCCTATGTCTCCAACCAAAAAGAGGTCTGGGCTGTGACATTGGCGAAGACAAGCCAGCCAAGTACAAATATTTTACTTACTGCACACATGGGTAAAATGCTTTCAAAAAACAACAATTCTCTATTTCAAAAGCAAATGTTTCATGTTTTCTTTCTGTGACAAAAAAAATCACAATAGTACAACACATGTTTGGGATTTCAACATCCTGATAAGTTTTAAAGTAGCAAATCATCATTCCTAGAGTGAGACATTTAATAAATACTGAGTGACTGTCCATTACATAACAACAAAGATGCTGATATTAAATCTGGAAAGTATTCGAACTGTATTTTCAGATATCTCTGACTAAATAACATTACATTTACAATTTTATATTTGCTCTCTTTATTTTTATAGAAGAAAGAAGGGGCCTTTTAATACAATGCTAGATAACATAGCTAATGAAACTATGTCAATTGACTGAAATGTTTGCAAAGGGCTTTGGTAAAATTAAACTGTTTCCATCCTTTACATTCAATAGGATTTCAGGCAGGGTTAGGGTTACTCCCACAGGCGTTTAGGAGACTGGTGGGGGGCAGATATGTCCACCCATGGGCAGTACGCTGGATAATGAAAGCAAGAATTTTCTGTGGGAGGTATGTACACAACATACATCAACCAGAAAAGTACTGCATTGTTTGTTATCACTGAATTTCATTAACTCACTCTTTATTGATTTAACAACCAATTTTGCTAAGAAGCTAAAGGAAAACAAAGCAAACAGCTTAATATACATTACCGTCTTTACTCTTCTACTGAACATAAGTTATGTACACTAACCATAAGTTATGACAACTTTTAAGAGTAATTACTGAGTCAAAAGTATACTAGAATTAATGTACATGTATAAAATACATTTATATAGGTACATATAATATAAATCTATCTCACCAAGCAATTTATCTTCACTAGAGTGGAAGGAACATTAGTTGGGAGTTAGGAAAACAGCACTCCAGTTCTACCATTAACTTGAGGTGTTAGCTTGCGGGGGAGTAACTCCACAACCTTTCTAAACTTAGGCTTACTCATCTGTTAAATAAAGATGGTAACTCCTAAATATCTCCTTGAATGACTATAATGAGCAAATGACGCCATGTGTTACTACTTCAAAGTGCTATACAAATGCATATTGTTCTTATTACTGTTATTAATGTTCAGTAGAAAAGAATATACAATAAATGGAACCTTTTGATCCAATTTTGTTTTTCAGGTGAAAGATACAACATTCTAGAATTTTAGATACATTTAAAACCTAGATTGCAGATATTTTTCCATTTTTCTTTCCTTAATAATTTTATGTAACAAAAGACTACAAATGTACAAAAGTTTCTTTATCCTTTATAAAAATAACAGCATTTTGTGTTAAAAAAATTTAAATTTGTCTCAAAGTGCTCATCTGATTATAAACCAAAAATTACCTTGATAAATAAATCATAAAGAATTGATAAAAAAAAAGAATTGCTAACTAACTAAAAGCTTTTAAAACTCAGAATAAAGAGTTTTAAAAGGAAAGAACACAAAACACAAACTCTTTAGGATACAAATGAGGGAAAATGTTCTCTTTCAAAAAGCAGTCAAAGGGCTGGGCGCGGTGGCTCACGCCTGTAATCCTAGCTGTTTGGGAGGCCGAGGCAGGCGGATTGTTTGAGCTCAGGAGTTCGACACCAGCCTGAGCAAAAGCGAGACCCTGTCTCTACTAAAATTAGAAAGCAATTAACTGGACAACTAAAAGTATATAGAAAAAATTAGCCGGGCATGGTGGCGCATGCCTGTAGTCCCAGCTACTCGGGAGGCTGAGGCAGGAGGATCGCTTGA
This sequence comes from Avahi laniger, assembly GCA_963575035.1. NCBI lineage: Eukaryota > Metazoa > Chordata > Mammalia > Primates > Indriidae > Avahi > Avahi laniger. The sequence continues at coordinate 47,348 of CAUYSK010077229.1, read as the reverse complement.
GCCCAGGAGTTTGAGGTTGCTGTGAGCTAGGCTGACACCACGGCACTCTAGCCCAGGCAATACAGTGAGACTCTGTCTCAAAAAAAAAAAAAGGTAGTATCTATAGTGTGGTGTGATGGTTTTCCAAAGTTTTTGAAAACAATATACAGATAAAAATCAGAGTTATCAAAATTTAATGGCTCTTTTTTTTGGAAGGGATTTTTTTGCCCAAGCACCACTACCCTTTCCCACAAGAGAGGGTACCATTTACCCAATAATTTTCCTCTGTATCACATTTCAGTTTTTACTTTAGTTTCACCCTAAGCATTGATCTCCAGGTTTGATAAAGTTTGAAAAGCTAATAGTTACGTGGTCAGGACGGCTTGGGTTGAGATCCTGCCTTTGTCACTTACTTGTATCTGACTTTGGACAAGTGGCCTGGCCTCTCTGTGGCTCATTTCTTCATCTTTAAAATGATAACAGTGGTGCCTAATAATTAGAATTGCTATATTGAAAGAGTTACTGCATATTTAGAATGAAGTGCTGAGAATAGCGTCTAGCACCTTATCAGCACTCAGCGGATGGAAGCATCACCACTGACATTACACCCACTAATGCAACATGGAGACTCATCCAAAGCCCATCGGCCTATTGATGTTCCTTTTCTTCCAACCACCAGTCCTCCTATGGCTTCACATCTTTCCAAGGCAATATCTGGTATCACTCTTGGAGGTCTGGCTCTGATGAGGCCTCCCTAGAACTGTGGTTCTTTTTCTGTCCATCTTTCCCCAGCAGCCTAAGTCCCAACGAAAGGAGGACAAGCACATGGCATGCATTTCACTACTCCCATTCATCCAGAGAAAATGTTAACTTCTCACTGACCCAAAAGCTGGCCTCAGAGTCTTTCTCAACACAGAGCCCCAGGAGTCCAGTAAATGGTTCCAGCCCTAGGCCAAAGGCCATGCCCTCATCTATTCCCAACATCCTGCTCAAGTGGGAGGACACACTTCTGTAGGCTGGGGCTGGGAGGCAGAAGATTTTGCTAGGTCCATAGGAACTTAGTGGATTCTTGCTGTAGGGTCTGGGCTCCTGAGCTCTTACGGACAGGCTTTGAAAGCAAGGTAGCAAGGTCTCTGACAGTAATTACAATAACGAGTACCACATAGTATAGTCCAACACAATAGGCTCTGCCCAAGTCCAATTCCAGCTTTGCAACTTACTAGTAACATACTTTTAAGAAAATTAATGAAGCCTTTTTTATTAAGTATCTTTTTATTCACCCTCTGTCTTTAGGTTAATCTGAGAATTAAATGAGAAAATGCATATAAAGCACTTTGCAAACTGCCTGGTCCTTGGTAAATGTTAGCTGCCATCACCAGTACGAGCACTAGCAGCAGCAGCTCTCTTTTGTCAGCTGTCACTTCTTCAAGCTCCCCACCTGTCCTATGTGACCCCAAATGGCACCACATTTTATGAGATCCGGTCCCATGCAAGGCCCCTGGAAATACCTTGACTCCACCAGATCAGTAACTGAAGTGGGTGATTTCTGTACGGAGCAGGTATTGACACTGGCAGTCCCTCTACCTTCACAAGTTTCTACTGCTCCAATAGGAGCAGTGCCACACTGATGGATGGTCTTAGAATCCCAGTGCTCCGGGGCTAGGCATGGTTCCTCCAAATTTACTCCGTTTGACATTGATCACAACTGAATCATTGCAGAGGGGGGAAAAAGCATTTTCCCCTACTCTTCATCCATCCCCCTCTCCACCCACTAGACATTCCAGATCAGCTTCCATGTTTCTTCTGGAGTCCCACTGCAATATATGGCAAGAGAAAATCATCCTTCTTATTTCTATTCCGGAAATAGGGGAAATATGGGTGCAGATGAACTGGTAAAATGAGACTCATAGTCCAGGGACACAGGAGGCCCGAAGGACTGTCACCCTTCCCCTTCGTCCGAGAGAGCTGTGGCATTCTGCAACCAGGGGCAAGGCCACCAGTCCTTCCCAGCCCGGTTGAGTGCCACCGCTCTACAATGCCTTCTCTGTCTCCCTGTGGGTGACAGAACTACTCCAAGACAGACAGAGCTGATTAACAAAGAAAGCAAAGGCCGGGGGTGCTAACACAGCCTCTCTGAAAGTTATAGAAGTAGATCAAAGCCAGTATCACCCAGCCCAGGACTTTCGAACTCCTGGCACATAAATGACTTAAAGCTTCCTTTTGACTTGGAAAATTCTCTTTAATATTTGCCAAGTCACATTCACAAAAGAGAGAACACAGCCAAATATTGACGGAGGTTAGTTACTTAAAAGACTAAAGGCTAAAATGATATATCAAGAGACCTTTGAGTAATTAAAAGCAATTTTTTACCATTCCTCTTTTATATCAGTTAGACCCAGTGTAATAAATCCCTTTTCCCTCTCCGAAGTACTTAAAAGCTTGAGCCATCATCCGTGAACACTCTAACTCTAGTTCATCATTGTCTGAATCTTTCAGTAGTTAATACCTTGGGGAAAATATTTAAACTGGAGCATTTTAATTATATGCTTAGTATGGAAGTTGTTAAAAGATAAGAGCATCTGATCTGAACTCAATTTAAATTTTGAAGTTATTAATATGGTGTAAGAAATTATAGAAATGATCAAGGACTTCTACATTAGCTTTTATTAATAGAGCAATAGGAAAGTTTAGGTGCTCTATTTCTGTAGCTTGGATTTTTTGTTCTAAAATGGTCTACTTTTTGTGTTAGAGATCTAATCAGTTATTTTGAGGTATCTGAAAGACTTGTGGATTATTACATGTCAAACCCTGCTTTAGTGAACCACATTTTGGAAGCAAACTAAGTGCAAATCCTGAGAAACCAAGTCAAATGTTGAAAAGCGGATTATTGCACCTGAGCCTCAAACCCTTTCTCATATATACATAAACACTTCAGGGACTCAGGAGTTAGATTGCACCAGCTAGCCAGGATTTCTTGCACTCTTAAAAAAAATCCTTCCTACTTAGTAGCTTCTAGGGAATGAAACCTTTAAGGGGTAAGAAATTAAACAGCCACGTAGGCACTGGACAGCATATTGGCTTTAAGGAGATGCGTCAACTTGTAAATCAAAACAATATTCATTCCTTGAACTTTAAGCAAGTTTTTCTCCCCTCCTGGCAGCTAGAAAACTCCCTGTCTTCCTTCAGTCCTTACTTGTCTTGGTGTAGAATGAGACTGGCCACATAAAAAGAAACCCTGCTGCATAAGCTTTCTGGCTAAACACGCTCACTTATTTTGTTGGTTAATTCTGTAAATAAACTGGGACTGTATAAATATGCATTTCCAATATTCAACTCTATTTTAACGACTGTTCGGTAATGAAGCCTCCCCTGCTTTCCATAATTACTCCTCTGATCAGTCCCAATTGGAAACTGGGAAGCTGGACTAAAATCCGCCATGTCTGACAGCCTCGGTCCCAAACCTTAATCCCCGGAGCGGTACTAAAGTCCAGATAAAAAATATTGCAATAACATCAACAGCAATTGATTTCCACTGAAACTGTGTGGGGGGACCCAACGGAAAACAGTCGGTGCTGCTCTTCGAGCTGTTTAAATCATCACGATTTAGGGGAGAATACTTTTCACTGAAAGAATCCTAGGGTTATATAGAGAAACAGATTTTAAAGCACCAAACTTACTGGACTCATAAACCAAAACAGTGCGAGTTCTCCTTTGTTCTGCTCTCCCTGTGCCTTCCTGGCTGTTGGCTCTGATGGAAGGGGATTGTGGTCACCCTGCCCTGGGGTTGCTGCTGCCACCGCACTGAGTACACGGCAACTCTGGGACGATCATTAACTTGTCTTCACCTTCGTCCACATTTGTAACATCAGAGGAGCAAGCACCGACGGGACTCAAACATCACGTATGGAGTATATGATACGTGGCAGGCACTGAAGGAATGTTAGGCTCCCCTCTCCTGGCCTCTGAAAGTGGCCACTGTCCTTTCCTTGAAAGTCTTCTCTAATACAAAATTTCAAAACTTAAAAAACCTATTTTTACTCATTTTTCTCGGTAAGGCTATGATTGGTGTCTGCTGTCCCAGCCATCAACCATGCAAAATAAAATTGCAAATATTTAAAAATCTGTCATAAAATCACTCAAGCAAACAGTGTTCAAACTGTTTTTGCAAATTAACATAAACAGCTTAATAAGTAAACTTTATAATCCTTTTAAAGCTTCCAAATTTTGTAAGATCTAAGAAAAGGCTTAAGTTTTCCTTTTCCTTGGCGAAATTCCCCAAGGAAGATGCCAGCAGCTTCAACAGGAAGCCTAAAGCAGTGAACACAAGTATGTCTCTTGGCTTCTGTATTTTATGACTTTGGTACCAAGCTCGACCCCTTGTCAACTTTGATCCTTCTGTGTACTCTTCTCCTTCTTCAGTTAACCTTTTCTTGAGGTCCTCCAACAAAGGCAATGCCTTCTGTTGGCTAATTGTGAGGGTGCCAATCAGGTCACCCCACTTTTCTGCAGGGCAGGGCATCCTACCATCTGCATGGACAGAGCAGTGGTGGACAGTCATGCCTTGTTTGCTTTCAGCCCCCAACCCGAGCAATGGTCAGCTAATAGTTCCTCTTGCACCTCTGGTTTTTGTTGTTACAAAAAATCTGTACAATTAAAGAATGTTTGTAAATGGGAAATAAGTATAAAATATTATTCATAGAGCTTAAAACTCATAAACTAAAGTTTATAAACTGAAACATTTTAATCAAGAGCAGAACCTGAATTCTTCATTAGTCTGAACATATGCCTGAAGGGCACAGGTGCTGAGAAAGCTTTGCCTTGACTAAGCAGCAGTCACTTTGGGCCAGGTAGGTTTGGGGGATACTAACTGGAACCTTCTTTGTTACTCACCCTGAACAGTCAGACCCGAAGGCTGTGTGCACAGAAAGGAAAGAGTGAGTCAGTCTGCAGCCCTCAGGCTTTAGCATAAGAGGAATAAATTGTTTCCTAAAATATTTATGAAATGCAACATCTGCTAAGATCTTCTTCCCTAAGGACACTCCTGGTGAAAGTTAGGCAACAGAGAGGAACACCCGGGCGTCTCCAAGAGGGAAATGTTTATTTTTAATAATGGCAAATTCTGAACACACATGCAATCAAGGAATGTATGGCAGGCAGGATGTTGAGATGTCTCGCAAGAGCCGTGCCCCTGGTGACATGCCCTGCATGATCCTCTTCACTGTGCATGTGACGGATCTAACTCCCGTGTTATGTCAGGTTACGTTCTGTGGCATAGTTGACTTTGAGAGTGGGACCTGGGAGATGATCTGGGCGGGTCTGACCTAATCGGGCCCTTTAAAAGCACAGAATTTTTTTTCCAGCCGGAGGCAGAAAAGAAGTCAGAGATTCAAAGCACGAGAAGGATTCGCACACTGTTGCCAGCTTGAAGGTGAGGACACCACACAGCCAGCAATGTGGACGGCCTGTAGCTGCTGAGAGCAGTCCCCAGCTGACAGCTGGCTAGCAAAGGGGGCCTCCGTCCTACGACTGCTAGGAAGTGAATGCAGCTGAGATGTGAACAAGCTGGGAAGTGGATTCTTTCCAGAGTGTGGAGAGAACTCCATCCAACCTCTTCATTTCAGCCTTTGAGACCCTGAGCTGAGAACTCTGTTCTGCCATATGCGACCTAATAAGTTAAGTGGCTATGTTTGTTATAATTGATTAGGTGGCAATAGAAACCTACAGACTGCTAGTACATCAACCAGGTGGATGTTACTAGTGCTGGTCCAGCCTAGCGCTGAGTGCAGGTGGCCTCAGGAGAGGATACCTGGACAGAGAGGGGGCACGGGGGAGACAACATGAGCCCCTAAGTCCACAGGGCCCCAGCCAACGGCCTCCTGAGGCTGCCCTGACCACTGGAGCCTTCTACCCTGGTGGAGAGCAACACGGATCTACCGCATGTATGCTAGATGGTGTCTCAAAAATTTCAGAATCTTTTTGAATCTATGTTTTCTTCTCGTCTGGTGAAAATGAAAAGAAATAACCTAGATAAAACATCTAACAGAGTTCCTGACATGTACTGGCTATTCTGTGAATGTTATCGTCCTTCTGCCAGCCTCTTTACCAACCTCCTCTTTGTAAAATACAAAATGAATCATTCCCAGTTGACAGCCTTGCAATGATCCCCCATCTCATATAAAATAAAACCCACGCTCCTTAGAAGTCAAAGACGGGCATTCCCTCCTTCACTGCCTGTTTATCATGCTGCGAATATGCTGTGCTGCTGTCCTCTGCATTGCCTGAGAGATGTGGTTCACTCCATCGGGAATGCCTTTCTCATTCTGCTCCTGCCAGGTGAGCTCTGAAAAACCCAGCCCAGGCATCATGACCACAGGAAACTGCTCTGGGAAACTGCAGACAATGGTGATGACACCATGCTCTGCTGTACCGAAGTCCTCTGCACACACAGGATATGGCATTTGTACTTGCCACATGGTAGCTTTAAGGAGCTTGGACTCCACCCTGAAGCCAAGACAAAGCCACTGAATGGTTTCAAAAAAAGGGCTGACATGGTCATGTGTACATTTTGGAAAGATCACCAAGGCCGTGTGGTGGGAAAATGGGTTAGAGTAGAGCAAGACTGGAGGCAAGGAAAGAACGAGAACCTGGTTTCATGGGTGGATGAGACAAAGGACGGGTCCCAAGCGAAGCAGGTCCTAGGGCAGGGAGATACAGCTGGGAGGTAGCTGTAGTAGAGTACGTGGGGTACGTCAACTGTTCTGCAACAGCGGAGGCCAGTCCAGAAGAAGGTGACCTCAGACATGGACTGTTTGGAAGCAGGTGAGAGGGGCTGATATTATTGTTGACAAGCCATGGCTGGGCTGACAATGCCTGCTTGGATAAATCTTTAATGGGCTGAGATATGCTAATGAACCTGATTTGGAGCAACTCCAAGTGGTGGTAAAGTCCCAAATGAGGTATGAGGAAAGTTCATTTCCAAGCAGATAAAGCTGGTTTAGGATAAATTAAGAACAAACCACAGCAATTAAAAGCAACTTAATTGTCCCTCAGTAGTAGAGATGCTGTTTGTTTCTGCACAGTGTCAAACATTTTGAAACACTGGAATTAAGTGTTCTACTTCTTTTCTTCTCTGTTTTTAGCCAAAGAAACATTAGTCTCTCCTGTTCACAGCTATTCTCAGAGCCATATACATGTGTAGACCCTACAGAGATTTAGGACATGACAATACAGTGATGACAATAAGAGGCATTGCCCTCATCCCTCTGTTGCGGCTCAGCCCATTCCCCTCCCTGTGGCCCCTCCTGCCCTGAGCTCTCAGAGCTCACCTTGCAGGGCTGACTCCGAGGCCCACTCCAGTGCCCCGGTCCTGACCAGTGCACCTCCCTGATAAGGAAGCCCAGGACAAGGTGTCCCTATGGGACCACCAGATTCCTGCTCCCCAAGTCTCTGTGTGTGGACACAGACACAAGCCATGCTGGGCACTGGCTCCCCGTTGGTTCACTGCCCCGACCACCATTTGGATAAGCTCTGTACCACCGCTTCACAGCCGGAATCCCTAACAGGCACTTTGTATTCCTGATTTATTGTCTTCATATTATGCTAATACTACAGTTCCCTTCTAGGATGAGGTGGTCCCTATCATACTGTCCTGCTGCCCAGGCCTGGAGGAAACAGGAATTAATATTGACCATGGCCTGATGCCTGTCAAATACTTTTACTAGGCACCTACATAGATGAACTCATTTAATCTGTGCAATCTTCTGCACATTTTGTAAAAGCAGAAACTAAGGCTGAGTCATTTGAACCTGGCCAGATCATAAAGGCAGCAAGTACAGGGTCAGGCTTCAAATTCAAGTCTGTCTGACTCCACAGCTGGAGAGATTTCAATAATTCAGTGTAGCCTTCCCCAGAAACTGAAGGCCGCTCCTGAACCCTGACTATCCTGTGGCTGGGCCAGTCAGCTCTGGATTCACCTTCTAGATACCACTCTCCTCCCACCCAGAGCTCCATGACCCTCTAGACTCCCCATCCCCGACACACACACACACACACACACACACACACCGCTAAAAGATATCCCCTACCCCACAGTTGTGAGGCTGCAAACCACAGAACTATGCTTTCCTATCATCTTCCACTCAACATGCAAGATTAAAGTGCATTAGAATTCCAATGGGTAAATCCTAGGATTTTAAAATTTGGTCCTTAGAGATGTTTTTAATATGGTATGTTAGTTACAGTGTCACTTAGTCTGATTTTATTTTCCAGACAAATGTAAAACGATTATGGAACAATGCCACTAATGAGCCAAAGGGAATTTAGAACCAATATTTCTGTGGGTGAGTCCTTTAGTTTTCCATGTAAATAGTCAAAATTTTGGTTTGAGGATGACAGAATGACAGATGGCCCAGAGGGGCCCGCAAGCAATCCTAGCAGAAACTCATCCAACAGGCGAGGAAATCCTCACTTAATCTTGTCTGAAATGGAAAAGCCCCATGATTAATCTCAAAAACAAGGCCAAGGCTTATCAAGTCTCCTTTCTGGACCCTCTGTCTCTGCCCTGCTCAGCTCCCGGCCACTTCTGCTGCTTACATCTGCCCCCAGCTAGGTGTGGTGCCATTACAGGGGCTGCATTCGGAAAATACCCGGGAGCTACTGTATCACTGATGCACATGTGCACTGTAGGGAAAAATCATTTTGCTTGTAAGCTACAGGATACTCACAACTTGGCATCTTTCAGGAAAAGAATCACAGAGCACATTTAATTCAAGTAAGCAACTCAGGGAAATACATTTTTAAGAAGTGATGGCATTGGCACTATAACTTGAAAACTGTGCAATGGGGGAAGAGAGCAAGAACAAGGAAGCAGGCGCTCCGTGGCTATGTAGTTGGATGACCAGCGTGGCCGGCAGTTGCATATTTCCAGATCAAGAGTACAAAACATTGAAAACCTGCAGGATGAGGCAAGGCAGAGGTAATCTGAGCTGGCGGTGTTTTCATATTTCTGTGAAGTGCTCCTCAATTTCTTGTCACAAGTAAAGAGTCACTGGTGCAAACAGAGAAAGCTAAATGAATTGGAGGTTTAAGAGACAAGAGAGGAACTTACTTTCAAACCAAGATGGGATTGGAAAATGCTTCATTGATGGTATGTTTTCAGAATGGAAATCCCACTGCCTGTGACAATCGCACGCAGAAAAGGCTAAGTGCTTTTGACGTGTCTGGCTTCCCCAGGGCGGCAGACACAGCTGTGTGTCTTCCAAGTCAGAAACCTCAGTGTTGGTACAACGTAGTCTGTACTGTACCGAGGTCCATCAGGTCAACTTGATTGCCCAATACCAGTGCTGGCTCCTGCAGCAAATATTTCTTAAATCCGCCCGCCCATTCCATCCTGCAGCTTGGGCCCAGGTCCAGGCCGATCTGCCTCTGTCTTCATGTGTGCCTGTTTGTTCATTGCCTCATTTACTTGGTCATTCATTCATGTATCTCATTCAACAGAACCTCCTCTGTGCCTAAGGAAGACCACAGAACGTACGCCCCAGTCAAGCTGAGCATTTCAGGAGGAAGACGTTGCACATGTAATAACACTTAAAATTGTTCACAGTTGGCCATGATTGCAACCCAGCCCCTCATCCTCTTCATTGCTCAACTTCGCTACCTTGCTTTCTCTCTTTTCCAGAGCCCATCTCACTTTCTAATATACTATGTCATTTTGGGGCTCATTTTGCTTATTATTTGGCCTCCTCCTGTAAGAATGCCTATTTTGTTCATTTTGTCTATTTTGTTCATTAATGTATCCCAAGCACCTAGAACTCTGCCTGGCTCATAGAAGACATTTGGTAAATATCTTCATGAATGAATGTGATAAAGCCTACAAAGAAAAATACAAGAGACTTCGAGAAACAAAAACGATAGGTTCTAACCTAACCTGGGGTTAAGGAAAGACTCTTCAAAGAAGTCACTTTTACATTGCCAGCTGAGGATGAGGTTAGCTAGGTGGATGGGTGGGCAGTGTTCAGGACGATGGAATGGCACATGCTGAGGCGCTGTGCTGGGAAGAAAGGATGAACTGCGTGGGGTTCTGCAGGGTGGTGCACTCAGGTTTTAGGGGCAGGGTGTGGTAGGGAAAGGGATGCTGGATGACTCTGAATCTGGTAAGGAGGGCCTGAGCCAGGCAGGGCCTGGGCACGATGGCAACACATTTGGCTTCTGACCTACGAACTGTGAGAGGCCACTACAAAGTCCTGGCAGGGCAGCATCATGATCCAATGTGCATCTGGCTGTAGTGTGAGCGGTGATGGAGACAGGGTACGTTTTTGTGGTCGTCCAGGCATGGGGAGATGCTGACAGTAGCAGAGACAAAGGGCAGATTCAGGAGCTACTCCACAGGTGGAACTGGTGACTTCTTAGATGGGGTGGAGGAGAACGTTCTTACAGATGACTCCCAGGTGTTTACTTTAAACACCTGGAGGACGGCAATACCACTTACTAAGAATATTCTAGAGCAGGAAAGACTGCAGGGGAAAGGGCAGGTCATGCATTTGACTTTGGGCAAACTGGGTTCAGAGGCAGCGATGCTGAGACTCACGTGTTCCTCTCTCAGGGAAACCTCCCGACAAAATCTCCCCCGCTGTCTGCAGCCTCCACTGTCACACCAGTGCCCAAGTGCAAGGACCATGCTGGCTTTGCTCACTGCTACCTCCCCTGCCTCTAGGGCAGTGCCTGGCACATAGCGAGGACACAATACAATTTGTCAAATAAATGAAGGTGCTCAGGAGAGACAGTGGGCTGGAGGTGGAAAACTGGGAGCGAGCAGCAAGTAGAGATGGCATATAAAGCCACTGGGGGTGTGGCTGTTGAAGGGAGAACAGAAAGGGACCAGAAAGAAGGAAGCCCTCAGAAGAAAGACTAAAAGATCAAAAATACAAAACAAGGTGTTAATGACAGGAAAGTCCCAAAGAGACACCTTTACTATAAATATCCAATTCTCTCACTAGGTTACCCTCTGGAGAATGGTCTACCTGCTTTAGACCCAGAAATTCTAGATGGTGCAAGAAATATTCTCACAACACCTAACACCAATGTGTCTGTTCCTGCTACCCACCTTTTCTAAACATGCAGTCCCTGCAGTGTTCCCTCACTCACAATGGCCAGGTGACATTTAGCCCTGCTCCAGAAAAGACTCAGCATGAGTCCCAAAGGCTTATAAGTACAAATATTATTACCATTTGATTACATTATGTGTGAACTAGGCCTCATTTGATAACTCAGCCAGAAAATGTAATGAGTCCATGGGAATAAATATTTCATGGTCTAACTAGAAGCCACCCCTTGGAAGTAACTCTCCACCAATTCATAGAAAGGGGATTACTATACCTGTAAAGTTAATTTGGACAAGAAAAGAAACCCTCGAGGCTGGAGGGCAAATCAGTTTTATTTCTATGTCAAGTTTGAAGTGCAAAATTCAGAAGGATTCCAAGTGCTTTCCTCTAATTTCTCATTTAAAACTAAAAACAATATGGTGGCTCCTTAAAAAATTAAACACAGAATTACCATATGACTCAGCAATTCCACTCCTAGGTATATACCCCAAAGAATTGAAAGCAGGGACTTGAACAGATATTCATAGACCCGTGATCATAGCAACATTAGCCAAAAGGGAAAAACAACCCAGTGTCCATGGGCAGATGAATGGGTAAACAAAGCATAGCACAGACATGCAATGGAATATTATTCAGCCTTAAAAAGGAATAAAATTCTGACATATGCTACAACATAGATGAATCTTGAAGACATCATGCTAAGTGAAATAAGCCAGCTGCAAAAGACAAATACTGTATGATTTCACTTTATATGATGTACTCAGAGTAAGCACCTTAATGAAAGCAGAACGAGGGTTGCCAGGGGTTGGGAGGAGATATCGTTTAATGGGGAGAGAGTTTCTACTTGGGAAGATAAAAAAGTCTGGAGATGGTTGGTGGTGATGGTTGCATAAGAATGTGAATGTACTTAATGCCAGTGAACTGCACACTTAAAAATGCTTAAAATGGTAAGTTTTGTGTTATGTATGCTAATATTTCACCACAATAAAAAACCAACATAAAACCTCACAACCACAGCAGATGGCAGGCATTATTATTATTGTCCCAATTTCACAGCTGAGAAAGCTTCAGCCTGGGTGATATGAACAAGTTCTCTCCTGAGTAAGTACAGAGCTTGGATGTGTACTCAGTTTTTGATCCCAAAGCTTGTGCTCTTAATTGAATGCTAAATGATGTTGTTTGTACTAACTTGGCCAGAAGATCTTGTATTCACTCAGCAGTGTTCACCGTAGCCACACTCATAGCTTTAAGCTGTAAATCCCCATCTAGTCACTTTCTTCTTTTTCTGTGCTATGAACTGTCAATGAAACAATAGAGCTTTTCGTGTGGTTCAAGAGAACAAAGACTGAGTGTCTGATGACAACAAACCCCCTGGGTGACACTTGTTCCCAGCAGCACAACCAGTGCTGCTTCGGTGTTTGTAAGTCTGGTCAATACAGACAGTTCACTCAGATCTATTGGAATTGCACAACTTCTGTGTAATGAAGATTATTTTTTTCCACCAGTAAGTATTATTAAGAAATTGGAATTTATGGGCAATAAAAAAAATAGAAATTCTTGGTACTTAACTAAGAAATTTTCTAACATATGATATTAAATTCATAAAGCAGTGTATGTTAAGAAGAGATTAGAGATGACTACGCTGATCAATATCTTCAAATTGAGAAGACATATTTAAACCAAAACTTCTGAAAGCCTAAAATCGAAATCATTCCTTCCACTCTGTGAAAACTGGAGAGGGAGCAAAGTGAGGCTCTGACTTTGACTTTGTTGTCTTCCTCTAGGGTTAGTACTTCACTGGGAAGTGGAGCTCATGCGAGATGTCCCAAGATGACCTAGGGTGGCCAATTCAGCCGTGCAAGAGAGATGAAATGCTTGCATTATTTCCAAAGGCGACTAAGACAATGAGGCAGCTCTTCATTTTTCAAGTAAGCAAGAAGCACACTGTTCTGAATGGTTGTAATCAATAGCAAGTTCTGAGGCCATTAAGAAGGCACGCTGATAACGAAGATCATAAATTTTCCCATTCCAAACCATGCAACCACGCTTCTTGGGATGTTGGTGACAGAATGAAACATTTCCTGGTCACAGCAGAACTGCGAGAGCCAGTGTCACGCAACCTAACCAAAATGTTCCAACTTGAACATTTTTTTCCTTCTTTTTCACTGAGTATTCTTTGCTGTTTTTCCTTATCCATGTCTATAAAAACCTCTCCATATTGCCTTTGCTTGATTTCATTGCTTTTGAAGCCAAGGACCCCCAGTTACACTCACTCGGAAACCTGTTCCTAATGCAGTGAGTGCTGGGAGGGAAGGAGCCATAGCGAGTGCTGCTCGGGTTCAGCTAGGTAGGTCTGTGGTTCTCTCTGTGACTTCATTAAGAACATTCATTAACGAGCACACGAAATTCTCACTGCCCAGCCGGCTCTCTGCCTGGTCTCCGAGTTGTGTGCTGGGCAGCTGCAGGAGCTCCAGGGGCCTCTTCTGTTCTGAAGACGCCTTCGGGGAACCTTGGAAGATGCGGATGGTCTGGGGCTAACTCCTCTGGCAGGTCATAGTTCTCCTTCCCTACTGCTCTTGCTGGCCACTACTTCTGTCCTTTCCAGATCTTTCCACTGCATCTTGTCCTTCATGAATAACACGCTGTGTCCAAACTTCCAAAACCTCAGTCATTCCCATACCACTTTTGCTATTTTTGCCACCTCTGCTGTTATTTACTGAATATTTAATAAATAAACTCACTTTTAAAAAAAACTTAAATGCCATTTTTATAAAGGGTTTTATATCATGACATAAACACACCAGGTCCATTTTCCATAAATACAAGGTAACTATAAAAATAAGAGAAATGCTAACAAGACCATATTAAAACCCAGCTCTCTGAGGCCCACTCTCTCTTTGCTGAAAAGCAAGATTAGCAAGTATTAATGGGTCCTTAAAGAATGGTAGCCTAAACAAAGACTTTCTCCTTGACGAATTTTGAAGATGGAAGGACAGCAGGAGTCAAGTTCTCACAACGAGGGTCCCTGTATCTAACCCAGCTGCCATTTACTCAGTGCTAGACTTTGAGAAACACCACCCTTCCACACCAGCCTCTGCCTAGAACACGCCTCAGGTTTCTTGCCTTTCCCAAACTGACCTCTTCCCAGGATTCCTTTCTCCCTGCATCCTTCTGCCTTGGAAAATGCTTACTGTTCTGTGGCTCAGATACTGTGGAGCTGGGCTGGAAGTTCTACCATCTGCTCTCCTCACTGCAATCCAAACCATTAATGAGCTACCACCTTCCTGTACAATTCTCCCTCCTTGGAGGTTCACGGCCAAGCACCTGCCTCTCCTTGTCCCAGTAATCCTGATGCACTCCCATGATTGCTCTCTCTTATTCATCAAAAACATTGGCTTCTGGCTCATCTTTTAACACCTCAAACTGCCCTTAACAGGATGTCTTCAATCTCCAAATGAATGATATTCCCAGTACTCTAGCCTAATAGTTCCTTTACATGTTCCATTCACTGACTTTTACATTTAATCTACCTCATTCAGCCATAACCTTAGTCCAGCACTGCACTTTGGAGCTGATGCCTATTAGACGCCTACATTCCCTACCTTCCAATGGCATATGCCCAGCATGGGCTCCATCCTGCCAGATTCAGTCTCCACACCCTTCATGTCCTCCTTAGCATCCTCCTCTTCCCTCACTTGCTTCTCTACTTATCTGGAATCCACGGTTGGAAACCTGAACTATGCCAGCAGTAGGACCTTCAGAATCCACCACCTGCCCTTACTGAGCCCCTCCTTGGCAGCACCCCAGCCTGTGACAATGCTTCTTCCTGGTATGGAGTCGCTTTTCTCCAGCTCCCCATATATACTGGCACTCCCCATATATACTGGCCCTCCCCAAGGTCCAACTTCAGCTTTTCTCAAGCTACACACTCTCCCCAGGTGATTTTTACCTGCTCTGACATGCTGACGACATGCTGGTGACAATGACACGATCCTGCTCATACGTTATGGGGAGGATTTAATGAGATGACACACGTGATGCACTTAGAACCACACTGGCAATAGCAGGCACTCAACAACGCTAGCTGTTAGCATTAGGCTGTAAGTTCCTCAGAGGCAAGATGATGTCTTATTTATTTTTCATCTTCAGGATCTAGCACAAAGGTGCTCTATAAATGTTGCTATGAATAGAAATCAAGCCAATTTTGCTTCCTAAGGAAAGGAAACCACCTGTGGACAGGTTACAATATTACCCAAATAGATAATTTGGGGGGGAGCCCTAAAATAATAAAATTATATAGTGTTTTCAAGATGTTTATTGCCAAATAATTGGTTTTAAAATAACATAGTTCTATTAGTTGGATAGATAAAATGTGGTATATCCATAAATTGGAATACTACTGAGCAATAAGAAGGAATGCACTGCTGGTACGTGCTACACACAGACGGACCTCAGAAGTATGATGCTTAGAGGAAGAAGCCAGAAAAAAGAGACCACATATTGCATTGTTCCATTTATGTCAATTTTTCAGAAAAGGCAAATTTATAGAGAATAGATTACTGGATGGGGACAGGAACAGGGATTAACTATAAATGCACATAAGGGCTCTTATTGAGATAATGAACATGTTCTAAAATTGGGTATGATGATGGTTGAACCACTCAGTAAGTTTATAAAAAAATCATTGACGTATACTCATGATATTGGTGATTTTTATGATATGTAAAATATACCTCATAAAGCTGTTAAAATTACACATAAAATAAATGAAAATATAGTTCTATTGTTTTTTTTCTTTTAGAGATAGAGGCTCTGCCCAGGCTGTTGGCTGTCACCCAGGCTGGAGTACAGTGGCACGATCATAGCTCACTGTAACCTCAAACTCCTGGGCTCAAGTGATCCTCCTGCCTCTGCCTCCCAAAGTGCTACGACTACAGGTATGAGCCACTGCACCTGTCCAAAAACTAATGTCGAATATAAAATTATTTCCTAAATATCAGAATAATGTATATTTGGGATGAACAGAACAGGACACCAGAGTGAGCAGGCATGAAATGGGACTGAGGCAGGCAAAGTGGCATGCATAGTAACCTGAAGTACAGGACATCTCTCAGAACAACAGGTCCCCTGCCAACCCAGAAACAGGCTAGGCTCTGTGGTTAACAGGACAGAGTACCAGAGCATAAATCAATTCACCCACTGTGCTGGCCCAACCTCCACAATTTTAACATTGTTCATTCATTTAAATTTAAGTATCTACTACAGAGTAGGCACCATCCAAGATGGTAAGGATGTAAAGATGGATAAGACAGGGCCCTTGCCTTAAAGAGGCTTGATGACTTACAAGAAGAAAGAGACTTAAACAAAATGAATGCAGTCAAATGTAACATGCATTTTTTGAGAAATCTTTACTGGGTAGATGGGGGCTTGAGGAGAGACTGAAATGTCAATTCTACCTTGGGGGAGGGAGGCAGACCAGAAAAGGCTTCCGAGGGGATGTGACCTGAGAAGCATGAGAGAGTCAGCTGGAGAATGCTAGACACTGTACTAGATCCTGGCATGTGTGTCCCTGTCCCAACAAAGTGAAAAGGCAATCTACATGTAAAGAACAAATGAATACATCTTTACACATGAGATCATTACTGAGAAGGGAAAAGATTAGGGGTGTGTGTGGAGGGGCATAGGAGTGCTATATTGTGCTAGGCATTTGATTTTCATTTAAAGTCTTCATAGAATCATTCAGTCAATTTTACAGATAAGAAAAGAGAAACTGACAGAGGTAAGTGGTTTGCTCAAGGCTGTAGAGAAAAGCAGGGCCAGATATGGGGACAACCTGCAAGCACTAACCCAGGTCCAGGGCTCATTTCGCTCTGCTGAAGCATCCTCCCGTTTCATAATTTCACATCACGGCAACCTTTATTTGATTCATATTAAATGTAAAATACATTTTAACTTTTTCTTCTCTTCTTTGTCAATAATTAGTAATATAAAAATAAGTATGCAATGTCGTTAAAGAAGCTGATAAGAGCAGAGAAAGGGGAAATGAGGCACTTTTGGTAATTTAGAAGAATTACGATTTTTATAAGGTTGGATTTTATGTATAAAGTTTTCATAAAACTGTTACACTTATTGACTCTTACAAAGGAAAGTAGAATCACAAGTAAAGGGATAGATCTATAATTTTAAAATGCAGTTTATTAAAGATATTCTTCATAAATAAAATCCTAAGAAAGGTAAAAGCTGCCTTTATTTGCTAAGAATGTTCCTCCCACAATCACAGTCCCACCGCTTGGAAATTGTAATTGTATGTGATTACCCAGAACCAAATTACCTACCAGTGAGTGATAAGGCACTGAAATTTTTATAGTATTATCAAGAATCCAATTAAAGAAAAATTAATATTTTATTTATATTTTTATCTTACACTGACAAAAGTTATTTGTCAGCATTGTAATTGTGATTCATGTAGTACAAAAGCAATTGGAAAATAGCAAAGGTAGGAGCAAACATACTTGACTTTATAAACAAAGATCAGATATTTGATATCACACTGAGTCTTTCCATCATCGTTACAACAGCATTAAATTTGCAGATGGCTTCTATAGCCTCACATCTGGTAGCTGGGATTTTATATGCTGGAATTCTTACAGTTGAGAAAGATGGCTAATTAGGCCAGAGCTGTTGCCATATTCTACCCACGCAGGGATTAAATTTATAAATACCTCCATAGTTTGCTAGTAATAATGCTGGCGACCATACTTAGACAGTTCTAGGAAAGATAAAATATATCCTGATGAAACCGCAGCCATGTTAACTGCAATTCTCACGGTGTCTGTGCATCTGTTTATTGATTAGGTGGTTGAAACAAAATTGTTTCTCTTTCCAGAAGGACTTGCAATTAAAACCGGAACAGGTTTTATCTTGCATTGACTTCAGCAGTTCCCCACCCTAGGAGGTCTACAGTGGGGCTTCTGTGTGCAAAAATAATGAGCATTTTTCTGAGAACAGGGTCCATAGGTCTCTGGGTTTTCATTTTGTTTTTCTTTCAGATTTTCAAAAGAGTCTGTAAGGCCTCCCAAATTTGAGAACCTCTTGGACTCTTCTGTCCACTCTGGTGAGTTCTACCCCTCAGAGTCTAACAGGTGGCCTGGCTCCTGGGTCACCCCAGCACCGTCAGAGAAAGTGCATACCCTGTCTGTTCTGGGCAACACAAGTACAGAAAGAATAGGGGAATGGAACAGGGGACAGTGAGGGTAAAATAAAAACAACATTAATGCACAGAATAGAATTAAAAATAGCCCACTTTATTGCATCTCCTCCATTTCTAGTGGTTATCAGGAATGTCCTCCCCCACAGACATGCACATGCATGTCCTGAATTTAATTGAAATCAATCAATAGAAGAAGGAGATATATTATGTATAGGCCATATAACTGTGTACAAACGGGCCTGCTACCGAACCATCAGTCACGGTATTGGTGTCACTGTCAGTCCAGACTCCCAGGCAACAGTGCCGATGAACTGGAACACAGGGACCCTCTCCTCACCTCTGCCCCTTTGTTTCTCAAGTGTGTAAATTCTGGATAAAATAGAACAAAATAAATTTTGTGTGGCTTTATAGAATTTATATTCTGTTTTTTCTAGCTTTATGGAGGTATAATTGACAAATAAAAATTGTATACATTTACAGTATACATTGTAATGTTTTGATATATATATATACACACACATTATGAAATGATTACTGTAATCAAGCTAATTAACACATCCATCACCTCACATAGTTACCTTTTGTGTGTTTGTGCTTGTGGTGAGAACACTTAAGATCTACTTTCAGCAAATTTCAAGTATACAATACACTATTATTAACTATAGTCACCATGGTGTACATTGGATGTCCAGAATTTATTCATCTTGCATAACTGAAACTTTGTACCCTTCCACCAACATCTCCCCATTCCCCAACCCCCCCACCCGCCGCCCCGGCAATCACCATTCTACTCTCTGCTTCTGAGTTTGACTTTTATAGATTTCATATATAAGTGAGATCGTGCAGTATTTGTCTTTTGTGTCTGGCTTATTTCACTTAGTGTACTGTCATCTGGGTTCATCCATGTTACCCCAAATGGCAGCATTTCCTTCTTTTTTAAGGCTGAGTGGTATTCCACTGTGTGTATACACCATATTTTCTTTAACCATTTATCTGTCAATGGATGTTAGTCTGTTTTCATATCTTGGCTATTGTGAACAATGCTATAACGAACATGAGAGTGCAGATATCCCTTTGACATATTGATTTTAATTTCTTTGGATATATACCTAGTAATGGGATTGCTGGATCATATGGTAATTATATTAATATTTCTAATTTTTTGAAGAACCTCCATACTCTTCTCCATAGTGGCTGTACTAATTTTCATTCCTGCCAACAGTGAACAGAGTTTTTTCCCCACCCACATGCCCACCAACACTTATCTTTTGTCTTTTTGACAATGGTCATCCTAATGGATGTGAGGTGATATCTCATTGTGGTTTTGATTTGCATTTCCATGATGATTAGTGATGTTGAACAAATTTCCATATACCTGTTGGCCATTTGTATGTCTTCTTTCGAGAAATGTCTATTCAGATCCCTTGCCTATTTTTGAGAAAAATCATTTTCAACTTTGTAGCTGGGTTGAAGCCAAGAAAGGGAAATCTCCAGGTATACAAATTCAAGAAGAAATGAAAGTTACAGAAGTAGTCAGAATAGGAACCAAAGCCAAAATGACTCACTGGACATGCCTTTAATGTCTGCAGTCCTGACGGCCCCGTGGGGACCGAGTCCAGATGACAGACCAAAGGGAAACGGAGTGAGTTGCCAACTAAAATCCGGACATGCAGGTATAGGAGAATTCCTCCCTCAGCCTGGAGAAGCAGCGGAGAAGCTTTCCATCTGCCAGGGGCCCAGGCGGAAGAAACTGGAGCTCTCTTAGCCTGAGATGGGTGGATGTTGGGACCCAGGAAACCTAGACTGAGAAATTATCAGAACCAGGGAAAGCCCCATGGGATGTGGCAGAGACACTAAATCATCTATAAGGATACTTCAGTACCCTGGGGGCACACAGGACTGCCCTGAAAGGCCACCAGACAGTACAAGAACCCACAGTCGATAAATTCCAAAATACTGAAAAAACCTTTTAAATCACCTCCGGTGATCACAGTTCTATATGACTAGACATAAATATCTAAAATGGAAGTAAGCCAAATCCACTGGAAATTTTAACATGGTCTTCTAAACAACTCTTGGATCAAGGAAGTCATCACAACAGTAGAAGCACAACTGTAGAGTTGTATAAAACCACAACTATAGAAAATGACATAAGCTCCAAGGGTATGGATGAAAATGGTTGGTCTCTAGGAATAACTTTATTTTTTCCATGTTTATCTTTCTGCCTTTCTGCTACTCTACCCAGTGGACAATGAGAATTGATATAACTGGTTACATTCCAAGACTCTGATTGGGATGCATCTGTTGAGATCAATATTAAACACATATCCATAGGTTTGACTGTTCTGTGCCTCCCTTCCAGAAAGCTGGGGTGACAAGCACAGCACCTGTTCCTGCAGCGGGGAAGAGAGGGGCATCTAGTTTCCTCTCTCCTCCGCACTTCCTCCATCAGAGACCCTGCCATGGCCCAGACCAGCTGGACACTAGATGTTCTGTGCAAATGTGCTTTTCCTTGTTCGGCAAAACCTTTCTCTGTTTCCATTTCTCATAGTGCTGGTGGTCATGCACTATACTTTTCTAATATTGTATTGGATTTCGGTTTGTCTATTGAGAGGAGTCAAATAGAACAGTTCTCACTATTGCCTTTAATCAGAAGCTATTTGAGCCTCTTCTGGCTAGGAAAAATTAGTGTTCTATACTAGCGGTCCCCAACCTTTTTGGCACCAGGGACCAGTTTCTTGGAAGAGAATTTTTCCATGGACTGGGGTGGGGGTGGATGAATTCGGGATAATTCAAGCAAATTACATTTACTGTACAGTCAAGCCTCTCTGCTACTAATAACTTGTATTTGCAGCCAGTCCCCAGCAGTAGCGTCAACACCTCAGCTCCACCACAGATCATCAGGCATCAGATTCTCATAAGGAGGGTGCAACCTAGATCCCTCGCATGCACAGTTTACAGTAGGGTTCATGCTCCTATGAGAATCTAATGCTGCCGCTGATCTGATAGGAGGCGGAGCTCAGGTGGCGATGTGAGCTATGAGAGCGGCTGCAACTACACATGAAGCTTTGCTCACCTCCTCCTGTGTGGTCCAGTTCCTAACGGGCCATGGACCGGTACCAGTCCATGGCCCAGGGATTGAGAATTGCAGGTCTGCACAGTTCACCCCAGCTTTCTAGGTTCTTGCCTATGTTGTACTGGGGTTGTGTTCTCAGGAACCTTTTGAGAAAGGTGATTTATTGAGGTTAGAATTCTCTGTCCTTATATTCCCAGAAACAATTTGATCAAATAGGACCAATCTCACCCTAATTATTTAATAAAACCTATAGAATACAGTCAAAGACATATTCAGAGTAAAACATACCTTCTGTGCTAAATAAGAGAGAAAAAAACAAATGAAGCAAGCACTCAACAGAAGAATCTATAAAAAGTACAAAGAGATATACCCATAATAAGCCAAAAGATCAATTTAAAGATAAAAATATAATAATAAGTTATGGAAAAGAAAAACTGATAGATTAATAAATTAGAGAAGTTTTTTGAGAAAACAACCTCAATATACCATAGAAACCTCTAGCTAATAAAGATCGATAGAAAAAAATGCTAATGTATAATACTGGATATAAAATGCAAGACAGGGCTGGGTGCTGTGGCTCATACCTCTAATCCTGGCACTCTGGAGGACTGAGGTAGGAGGATTGTTTGAGCTCAGGAGCTCAAGATCAGCCTGATCAAGAGTGAGACATCATCTCTATGAAAAACAGAAAAATTAGCCAGGTGTAGTGGCATACACCTGTAGTCCCAGCTACTCGGGAGGCTGAGGCAGGAGGATCACTTGAGCCCTGAAGTTTGAGGTTGCAGTGAACTATGATGATGCCACTGCACTCTAGCTGGGGCAACAAAGCAAGACTCTGTCTAAAAAAATAAACAAACAAACAAACAAATAAATAAAAATAAAAGGAAGACAGATAGAACGGCATGCTAATGGATTAGGAAACTTGGGTTAAATGTAGAAAAATGTTATAGAAATTAACTGGAACACCTCGAGACCCCAGTTCTACTAAAAAAAAAAATAGAAAGAAATTAGCTGGATACAATTAAAAATATATAGAAAAAATTAGCTGGGCATGGTGGCGCATGCCTTAGTCCCAGCTACTCAGGAGGCTGAGGCAGAAGGATTGCTTGAGCCCAGGAGTTTGAGGTTGTTGTGAGCTAGGATGACGCCACGGCACTCTAGCCTGGGAGACAGTGTGATACTCTCTCTCAAAAAAAAAAAAAAAAAAAAAATTAAAATTAACTGGAACACCTAAAAAGTCCCAAAAAGAAAAAAAAAAATCACTGAGAAAGTTGCCAAGTACTGATTTATAATAAGCTCCAGGCCAAAATGGTTTCATGAGTGTATTATAAAGAATTAGTATGCAAATTAACTAGTTCAACAGCACAGAAAAAAATAACACAACACTAAAAAATCTATTTAAATAATTCACCGTATCAACAAGTCAAGGAGAAAGATCATAGCAGTCTGTCCATTATTGCTTTAAACATACATTTGACAAAATTCAACATTTATTCCTGACTGAAGATAAAACTTAATAAAATCAGAATAGGGATAATTCTTTAAAACGAACAAAGCATGTATTTCAGATCACATACCTTAATGGTTTCAGCTGAACCATCAAGATTAACCAACACTAGATGCATTCCCAGCAAAGCCCAAAATGAGATAAAAGCATTTAATACCACTATTATTTAATATTATTAATATTTAAGAAGTACAGCCAAAATGAAAGACTAAGAAGAAAGTTTTAAATATTAGAAATGATAAAAATTCACCACTATTTACAGATGATATATTAACATACCTAGCAAGCCCAAAAACAATCGTCTGAAAATATAAAGAATAAGCATTCAATTAAATGACCAGTAAAAATGTAATGATAGCTTAATTGGTTTAAAAAAGAATATAAAAGAGCCAGTTCGAATTATTTACCAATAAATAAAAACCTACACATAAATTTAACTGAAAATGTAAGAGACTAATAAAAAAGTGGTAACTCTGATTTTGTGGAGAGGTGACCTTGAAACGATGATTTCCAAAGACAATCTTGAAGACTAAATCTGTGAGAGCAGCAGGGGTGGAGGGGATAGAAGAAGAGGAGTCATCAAGAGGGGTGTACCCTACAGAGTAAATGCTATGGTATTACACAGTGAGAAACAGACAAATCCACAAAATGGAGGGTACAGAGGAGACCCCAGCAGGTAACAGAGGCAACATCATAAATCGGTGAAAAAAAGGAGCTTTTCCTAAGTGTTTATATGACTGGCTGGCCATGTGGCTACAAATTAAGCTTGACACCATTTTCAAGTTTTCTACCAAAATAAATTCCAGGTGAACCAAAGATTTATACTTTAAAGACTAGAGGAAAATATGGGTGGTCAAAAACCAAGGCCAAAATCAAAACAAACAATTCCAAGTATTCCAAGAACGGGGAAAATCTTTCTCAGCAATATAAAAATAACTAAACAGAAATTAAAGATGAAGATGGATACATTTTATTACAAAAGGCAAAAAACTTATTAACAAAAACTCTGCTGTAAAGTTAAAAATAAAAAACATACTTATTAGAAAAATATTTACAAAATATAAGATACACAGAGGTCTACTATCCCTAAAATAAACTTTCTTGTAAGTTAATAGAAAAAAAGATGAACATCCCAACAGAAAAATAGGCGAGAGATGCACAAGTAATTAATAAAAGAAAAAATATAAGGGGCCAATAAATGTGAAAAGATAGGCTCATGGTTAACTAAATAAATGCAAGTAAAACTGTAAGATATAATTTTCTGCTTATCCAGTAGGTAAAGATACAAACATCTGACAATAGTGTTGGTGACAGTATATATATATATACAGATGGTCACTATACTCATTCATGCTGGTTGGAGTATAGTGACCTTACCATAAGCCCATAAGGAAATTTAGCTGAGCAGATAAATTAGCTTTTTATATAAGCTTTGATCTACTTTAATCAATCTGTAAAGGACAACAGGTCGGATATGCAAGATCACTGTATTGTGCATATTAGTGCACACATACACAAATAAAACCACACACACGAAAAATCAAAAAACCAAAAATTAAACAGAGCCTTCATTTTCCAAGTCCAGCACATACGGAAGTTGGAAGTTGTCACTCTCATCCACACAACAAGAAAAAACCTAAACAAAGTTGAAATCAACAACTTTTCTTAGCTCCATCAGAAAACTGTGGTCATAGGGCAAATAGGTACTCCCCAAATTGGAGACAGACAGGTGGATACAGAGAATCACAACTTGTTGGAGCAGAAGCCCATAAGCAGAAATCTCTGCAGGAACCAGCACAGGGATAGGAAAAACTAAATTATATTAATAATTGATGAATTGCTGGAGCCTTACTGGAGATACTTTGAGAGCTAAAAACTCCAGGAGCACCCAGTCTTTGGAGGAACCCACACTTTTGTGAGTTTTACCTCCAGGAACCCTACCATGTTTTCACAGGGAAGATAAAAGAAAATCTTCTCATGTTTCTGATAAGGGGAAAGGGGAATAGTCATTTAAAAATAAGCCCAGAGCATTTGATTCTTCTTAACAAGGTCTGACTGCAGGAGAAACTATTTCATGAGAATCTAACAACTATTGCTAAAAATATGAATGTTAAAGGTGTTTCTGGTAGGTCTCAGATGGAAATGAGGAATGTGTTATTGGAAACTGGAGGAATGGCAATCCTTGTTATAATGTGGCAGAGAACTCAACTTAAGTGTGTTCTACTGTCTTGGGGAAAGTAGAATTTGTAATTGATAAACTCAGATATTTAGCTGAGGAGTTTGCTAAGCAAAGTGTTAAAAGTGAGGCCTGGTTTCTCTTTGCTGTTTGTAGTAAATTGTGAGAGGAGAGAGATAAATAGATGGAACTGTTAAGCAAAAAGGAACCAGAACTTGAAGATTTAGAAAATTCTCAGTCTATCTGTATTAGAAAAAATGAGACAGCATGTTCCAGAGAGAATACCAAAGGTGTGACTGGACAGCCAGTGGTTAGAGAGATTAGGCAACCTGTAGAACCATCTCAGCAGAAACACTACCTGCGTCAGCTGAGGCGGACAGAGAAGGGGTAAAATGAGGAAGGCTGCTGGACTTCTGGGATTCTACAGGCAGGAAACCCGAAGATAGAGATACTAACCTGTGAACATATATTGTCCTTCAAGAAGGAGAAGAATGACCCCAAAGGCAGTTCAGGGCCAGTTCCTCCTTGGTTTCAGAAGGCAGGGCTGCTGTTCAAGGCTGCGGGTTAGGGCCACCACCCGCATGGACCCAGAGGACAGAGTGTTGAGCCAAAAATTATTATTCTTAAGTCTTAAAGTTTAATGAAATTTACCTTGCTAGGTTTCAGACTTCCTTGGTACCTATGATACCTTTCTTCCTTCCAATTTCCCCCTTTTGGAGTGAGAATGTCTGTCTGATGCCCATCCCAACCACTGTATTTTGGAGGCAGATAACTTGTCCAGTTTCACAAGTTCATGATGGAGAGGAGTTCTGCCCCAGCATAAATCATACCTCAAGTCTCATTCACACCTGATTTAGATGATATTTAAATGAGAATTTGGATTTAAGGTTGATGTCAAGATGGGTGAAAACTTGTGGAGATGTGGGGATGGAGTGAATGTATTTTGTGTGTGACAAGGGCATGAACGGGGGTGGGGAAAGAGAAAACTGTATGAGTTTAATTTTGTCTCCTCTCAAATTCATATGTTAAAGTCCTAACCCCTAGTATCTCAAAATGTGACTGTATTTGGAAATAGAGTCATTGCAGATGTAATTTATTAAGATGAGGTCATACTAGAGTAGGGTGATCCCCCAATGCAATATCATTGGTGCCCTTACAAAGAGGTGAAGTTTGGACACAGACATCATACAGGGAGAATGCCATGTGAAGATAAAAGCAGAGGTGGAGTGATGCGTCTACAAAACAAAGAACAACAAAGGTTGCCAACAAACCACCAGAAGCTAAGACAGAGGCATGGAAAAGATTCTCTCTGCGAGCCCTAAAAAGGATTCAATTCTGTTAACACCTTGATCTTAGACTTCTAGCCTCCAGAAGAATGAGACCATAAATTTCTATTGTTTAAGTCTCCCAGTTTGTGATATTTTATTACAGCTGCCCTAGCAAATTAATACAATGATCAAACGAGATTTATCCAAAGTATGTAAGACTGGCCCAACATCAAAAAATCAATTTGTGCAATCTATCACACCAACAGGCAAAAGAAGAAAAATCATATGGTGATACCAATACATGTAGAAAAAGTACTTGACAAAATCCAACACCCATTGATGATTTAAAAAATAAAACTTTCAGCAAACTAAAAATAGAGAACTTCTTCAAGTTGTACAGAACATTTACAGAATCCTGCAGTTAACATGATACTCCATGGTGAGAAAGTAGATGCTTTCCTGGGAAGATCAGGAACGAGGCAAAAATATCCACTCTCACTACTTTTATTCAACATTGCACTGGAAGTACTAGCTAATACAATAAGACAGGAAAAAGAAATAAAAGATATACATATTGGTAAGCAAGAAATAAAACTATCTTTGTTCACAGATGACAATGTAGAAAATCCCAAAGAATCAACAAAAGAACTCCTGGAATAAGGCAATCATGGCAAAGTTGGAAGATACAATGTTAATAAACAAAAGTCAACTGCTTTCTTATATACCACCAATGAGCCAATTGGAATGTGAAATTAAAAACACAATACCATTTATATTCGCACCCGCAAAATAAAATACTTAGGTATAAATCTAACAAAATATTTATAAGATCCATATGAAGAAAACTACAAACTCTGATGAAAGAAATCAAAGAAGTTATAAATAAATGGAGACATAATTCATAAATATGGTATAATATTGTCAAATTTTCAGTTCTTCTAAACTTGATCTATAGATTTAATGAAATCCCACTCAAAATCCCAGCAAGCTATTTTGTGGATAATTGACGAATTGATTTTATAGCTGAAGTGGAAAGGTAAAAGATTCAGAACAGTCAGCACAATACTGGAGAAGAAGGAAGTCAGGAGACTGCCACTGTATGACTTCAAAACTTATTACAAAGCTGCAGTAACCAAGACAGTGTGATACTAGAGGAAGGATAAACAAATAGATCAATGGAACAGAATAAAGAGCACAGAAATAGGCCCACACAAATGTAGTCAACTTATCTTTGACAAAAGAATAAAGGCAATTCATTGGACAAAGGATAGTCTTTTCAACAAATGGTGCTGGAACAATGGGCCGTCCACATGCAAAAATAAATAAATAAATAAATCCATACATAGATCTTACACCCTCCACAAAAAATAACTAAAAATGGTTCATACACCTAAATGTAAAGCACAAAACTGTAAAACTCCTAGAAGATAATATACGAGAAAGACAACATCTAGATGACCTTGGGTTTGACAATGATTATTTTAGATAGAATACCAAAAACATACTCTATGAAAGAAAAAATTAATAAGTTGACCTTCATTGAAATTAAAACCTTCTGTTCTGTGAAAGTCATGTTTGTAGAATGAAACGAGTTACAGTGTGGGAGAAAATATTTGCAAAACACATCTCATAAAGTACTAGCATCCAAAATATGCCAAAAAAAACCCTTAAAACCAAACAGTAAGAAAATATACTACTCAATTAAAAATGGGTAAAAGATCTGAACAGACATCTCACCAAAAGCAAAATATAGATGTCAAATAAGCATATAAAAAGTTGTTCAACATCATATGTCATCAGGGAAATGGAAATTAAAATAACAATGAGATATCACTATACGCCCATTATAATGGTGAAAATTCAAAACACTGACAATACCAAATCTTAGGGAGGATGTGAAGCAAGAAGAACTTTCATTTGTTGCTGGTGTGAAAGCAAAATGGTACAGCTTCTTTGGGAGACAATTTGGCAGATTCTTACAAAACTGAACATACAATTCAGCAATTGTACTGCTTGGTATTTGACCAAATGAGTTGAAAACAGGTCCATACAAAAACTACACACAAATGTTTACAGCAGCTTTATTCATAATTGCCCAAACTTGGACACAACTAAGATGTCCTTCACTAGGTGAATGGATAAACAAACTGTGGTCCATCCATACCATGAGATACTATTCAGCAATAAAAAGAAATGAGCTATCAAGCCACAAAAAGCCATTAAGTTACCTTAAATGCATATTTCTAAGTGAAAGAAGTCAATCTGAAAAGGCTACATATTGTATTATTCCAACTTCTATAATCTACTAAAAAAGGCAAAACTATGGAGATAGTAAAAATATCAGTGGTTGACAGGTGTTTGGGTGTGGGGGAGGAAGGGAAGGAAGAATAGGTAGAGCACAGAGGTATTTCAGGGGAGGGAAACTATTTTGTATAAGACTATAATAGTGGAATACATGTCCTTATATATTTGTCACATTCACAGAATGTACAACAGAAAGAATGAACCCTATGTAAACTATCAATTTTAGTTAACAATAATCTATCAATATTGCCTCATCAATTACAACAAATGTACCATACTATTGCAAGATGTTTTACCCTATTATAAGCAGGGAAAACTGGGGCGAAGGGGTATATGAGAACTCTGTACTTTCCCTTATTTTTCTGTAAATCTAAATCTGTTTCAGAAACAAAATATATTAATTTAAAAAACAGCAAAAAAATTAAATAAATAAAATAAAAATTAAATAACCCTAGAAACAATCTAAATGTTTTTCAGTGGATGATTGTTTTACCTAAATAATGGTGGAATCATACAACTCAATACTAGCAGTCATTAAAGAGAGTGATGCATTAGTAAAGAATCACCCATTGGACAGATCATGTTATGCTGTTCATGTAACAAAGACAATCCCCTACAAAATTATCCACAAGTCTGTGTGCATTTATTAATATAGAGTCATGCCTGGAAGAGCCTTCAGTGCAATCTTCAGGCAGCGGTGAGAGACGGCACACCTCTTTGTGCCCTACAACGCCTGCTGGCCCCAACACCCGGCCTACACATAGCAGGTGCTCAATACATGCTTTTAAACTGAAAAATCGAAATCAATTCTTTTGTATAGTTTTCTATGTTATTTAACTTTTTAAAAATATAAAACCATATTATCATTATAGTGGAAGAGGAACTGGAAGCTATTTTCACTCCAGAAAAGTCAATCTATGTACTGCAGGGCAAAAGTCATGATTGGCTCCTGACACTGTTTGAAATTCATTGAATAACTGCTCACTTCCCCATTTTTCTGACGAGTATAGGCCCAGTCCTACATAGCTTTTCTTTTGAGAAGCACCTGCGAAAATAATTGCCTATTACTTCTCCCCCACGTGAGGTAAGGCAGTGGCAATACTGCATTTCAACCCTTCAAACGTCCTTTCCAGATGAGAATAACCTTCTGAAATGGGGATGACTAAAATGCTTCTTTTTATTTTCTTCAAAAAGCATTCAAAAGAGCTGCTTTCTTTCCTCTCCTGTCAATCTCTAGGTGATATGGTAGATTTATCTCTCCCTTTCCAAATGATGGCAGAAATGCTTCCCTGGAAATAACAACTTCTTAGAATTAAAAAGCTGAGATCGGATCACCACAAATACCAAACGTCTGTGGGCGAGTGAATATACAAAGTCATGTTTCTCCCAGCACAAGGCTCTGAACTGTACTTGTCATCGGCATCTCCAGCAGACTGTTGTCAACTGCTGGTATTAATAAAATTATTTAGCTCTGTGCTTCAGATTATCAAAAGAGAAATCTAAAATAACATCAACATTGACTATAATTTTACCTATTTTACTCCTGAATAGGTTTTACACTGGGCACACTCCCCGACTTGGTCGCAAGACGCCTGTGGAGTCAGCATTATGGTCTCCACCGGTGGCATCACATGTCCATCCTCCTTACAGGTAGGCTGAGCAGAGTCCACTTCTTAGTTACCTACCCCTAACCCATGCCAGGCTTAGGTTGTTTGTGTATTACCAAAACCTTTTTTTTTAAATGCAAAAACCAAAACCCTCAATAAATGGC
Organism: Avahi laniger; assembly: GCA_963575035.1. Classification (NCBI taxonomy): domain Eukaryota; kingdom Metazoa; phylum Chordata; class Mammalia; order Primates; family Indriidae; genus Avahi; species Avahi laniger. Next base: position 16,958 of record CAUYSK010077229.1, on the reverse strand, counting down.
ATTAGGCAATCACTGAACTACATCACAATTGGAAGAATAAAGTGGAAAGAAAGGTTAAACCTTGTTAACCTAATTTTTTAAAAGGCAACAGCAGGCCAAGACGTGATTGAACACACATTTCACATGAAATAATATTTATTAGCTCCGCTCCGAAACGACTTCAGAGTCATCTTCAAGTCCAGGCCCAATGCCTTCATTTTCCCTTTGGGCAAGAGATTCTAAACTTTTAGGAATATTCACTGTCAAATCCCTTCTAATTCAGTTGGCAAAAAAAGCGCAGTTCTAAATTCAAACACTGTAACTCGTGTGAAGAATGCTTTCACTCTCACAAAGTTTAATACAGACATTTCTCCTGGAGTAGCGAATGCTCCATGTTGTGAAAACAGAATTTTCTACCTACTAGAATGAAAGCAGAAAGCAAACAGCAATTAATTCTGAATCGTAGGTAATGAGAGAAAACCCAGAAGTACTAATTCCTCCTGTCCTTCACATTGTTAAATCCATGGAGGTAAAAACGAGCAAAAGGTAGATAGAACTGCTCAGTTAATTCAGGTGAAAAATAGGCTACTGACAGCCAACCAACCGCCACTGCTTGACCTCTGTCTGCTTTGGCTATAAACTGTGCAGATCAAAAGCATTTTCTACTACGTAGATTAGAAACCTATAGTGTCCTGAACCCAGAGTCAGGAGTCTGGGCTCTGGTTTTAGCCTTTCCCTTAAGTGGTTGTTTATTTTTCATCTACCCTAAAGTTCCTTCCAGCTCTAACATTCTTAGAGTTTATTATTACATAAAACCGAGGTTCCGAATGGATACCTACAAGCTCAATCAGCCCAACAGATACATTCTGTTTGGCCCACACATTGTTTTCAGAAATCATGGAATTAATTAACAACATTCAAAGTTGAGGGTATTCACACAAAAATCTCAATTTCCGGCTAGTTTTTTTTAAAACTAGAAGATCTGGAAATACTGAATGACACCTGGCTGCAGTTGGGTAGAAGTCTGCACCTTTATACACAGAAGGCACTCTCCAGTTCGCCAGAGTCTTCACTGCTCTATAACGTCTACACAAACTCTCACGGCAAATGTCAGTTGCCATTAGTTGTCAATCTGTGCTTTTGTTTCTCCTACACTTGAAAGATAGGAAAGTGAAAAATTTCTTGCAGCCATATGAGAATCGACAAAATGAAAGACAGATTCAAAAAGCTGAATGTGTCATAAAAAATGTGAGAAAGTAATTTTCTTCGTTTCCATATAAAAATATGCTGGATGTTTAATATGCAAATAAGCATATCAGCACTGAAAGAATACACCATAAGATGTCATTTTGAAATAAACTACAATAAATGCTGGAATAAGGAAAGATTTGTGATGAAAACTTAGTAACATGAGAAAGAGAACTACAACTTCAATAAGATTTGCTTCTGAATGTGAACAAAATTGCTGCTGCAACTGTGAAATAATGAATTAAGTGAAAAAACTGCTGAGCATTAAACCTTTTAAGGATGGGGAGTTTATAAAAGTGTTTATTGAATATACCTGTAATTATGCATCCTAAACACACAGAAATAATCTTTCGTAAATATAAGTATAACCTGAAACACCACTGTTCAGGGCATGGAAGAATTAGTAGAAAATTTACAGGACAAGTTGTATGAAAAGATAAATCATTTGTGATATATTTTTATTGCAGCTGATGAGAGCATTGCAGGCTATATTTATCTGTGATGTGAGGAGAAATTTGATGGGACTGAAGAACTGTTGGACATGGTGCCCATGAAATAGACAGCAGCAGGAAATTATTTTTGTATGTTGGAAAAAGTTTTTAAAAGCTTTTTTTTAGAAGCTTGGTATAATAAGAACATCCAAACATCTAAACATCTCTTATGGATGGTAATTTCATTCATGTTATAAAATATAATATGTTTATATTATGTTATATAACATTCAATAACAACATTTTATAGGGATCCTTCATATCAGTTCATTGAATCATTCACCAGGAAAAGCTTTGTACTAAAAAGTTAAAAACAGATATATCAAAATGATGACTGAGATACACTCCCATGGCTTGAACCACAGCAATTCGATGCTTGGCTAGATGGACCAGATGCATAATATGGTATTTAGCTATACTTTATAAAATCAGGCTGAGGTACTGAAGATATTGATTTTAAAGCATTGAATGGAATCAATTTTTCCTCATCATTCAGGCAAAATCTTGATGGAGAAAAAGTAGATCAAAGACTTTATGTTCTTGGGTGATGTTGCAACCCACCTAAATATTCTTCTGCATAGATAGTCACAAGTGGAGCACAAATACAGGAACTCACTGGTAAGGTTATGTGGCATAAAATAATTCAGCTCACTTTTCTATACTGAAATCACTCCCCAGAAATAATAATGAAGGCCTGAACTCTAGTCCCAACATGGTGAAGTTGAAATCTTAATTCTTTCAAAATGTTATCTGATTTCAACATTTGTGAAAACAAATTAATAATATTTGATTATAATTATCATGTGTGTTCAGCCTGCTTCTGACTATGAGGAAGTTGCTTGTATCAGATCAAATATCTCACTGAAAATAGCAAAATCCACACGGCAGCTTGAAAGCATCAGAGGGCAATCAGAATTGTCAGGATTTGAGCAACCAACATGCCAGCATGGAACATAACACATTAGAATGTGAGCCAGGACCTTCCCTGTTGATTTTTTCCTTGAGTCGTTTGCTGATGTGCACCACAGGACATTGAGGCAGAGAAGAAAGCAGCAACCTAGAGCTCCCAGCAGTCTCACAAAGTGTTGTTATCAGTTTTTCTCTCTTGGTTTTTAGTTATTTGGTCCTTGCTCTTGGAATAACTGGCAATTTTTAAATCGAATGCTACATATTGTGTGTGAAACATTTTAGAGCTTCTCGACGATGTCCTCTTCATTCAGAAAGGATCTAATTTTTATCTGGCTGCCAGTAAAAGTGTAAGCAAATCACTCGCCAGATTTAAATTTAATGCAAATAAGGAAGAAAAGTACAAAGATGAAAATGATTCACCTTTGGGGATAGTGAGTTTCCTATAGTGACAGGAAAATGTTCACAAATTTTGGCCACGCACTTTGTGGAAGTGTTTCAGAAAATATTCTTATGTGTGAGGTATGGTTGGATTACATACCTTTAATATTCCCTTTCAAAACTGAGATTCTGTGAATTTATTTTTAAGGCAAATAAATTAATATATTAAGTTGATACAGAGTCCAACCCCAACATCAAAATTCAGCTATAGAATTTATACTTCTAAAGTAAGATGAAACAGATTATAGGTCCATGTAGATGCCTGTGGTTATCAATAACATAGTTGTTTTGAAATGTTTCATGAAACATAAATGGAAAAGGAAACTGTATTTAATATAGTATGTGTTAAAAGTATCCATAATCCTGAACCATGATACAGTGAATGAGGAAGGCAGGCTATTCTAAGCAAAGGCCAAAAAAAATGAGGGAAAATGTTGGGAATGAATTATTTTACAACAAAAAGGATAGTTCAGATGCTGAAATTACATGAAAGCTAGAGGTCAACACAAGATTAAAGCCAGTGATCAAAGGTGGAAACCACCAGTAATTACTGCCAAAAGCTCAAGGTCAAATCAAGCGATGCGCAAAAGACAGGGGAACCAGCAGAAACCAAGCCCAGAACTAAAGTACCAAAGTCCAGGGAACCTTTAAAATGATCACAGCCCATCTCAATCAAGAAGCCCATTCATGCTCACATCATGGCAGAACCAACACAACCTCCCCAGAATGCAGGTGCGCTAGCAGCTGGCGGCAGTGCCATGGCTTATACCTGGTAGATCCTTGCACTAAGGATGTTGTCTTGTCTATGTACAGCCATTCCCAGGACCACGTTGTTATGGGGCAGGGAGAATGCAAAGCCACTTAGCATGGACCCATGCCTTCCAAATTTACAAGAAAGAACACAATTTGTTTACCTAAAATTTGTATTACATATATCACACGTACATATCTAATTTTACGTGATTATATAAATGCAATGATCTCTCCCCCACTTTCCTCTTCTACCCTCTCCTCTCCTTCCTCCTTTCCTCTTCTCTCATCCCCTACTCTCCTGCACCCCTTGTACGTCGGGTAACCTGGTGAGCTACTTAACTCCTCATGCTAGCGTAGTTATGAAACATATATATACAGACATATAGGGTTATTCTGTCATTGTTTCTTAAATTCACTCCTAACTATACTTTCTTGCATTTTGCTTTGCTCACAGAAATCCCTCCAAGTCATCTGGCAGAGTTCCAATTCATTTTCTTCAATGGCTGGGTGACATTCCATGATGTGGAAGCTCCACGATTTATAATGTATCCAACCACTTCCCTGTTGAATACCATTTATTTCATTCCAATTTTGCCATGACACATGGTCATAAATATCATTGTGCATATATCTTTATGCATTGATGCTTTTGTTTCTAAGAGACGGATTCCTAGGAGTAAGATTGCTAGGTGAAAGGGTACATGTATAATAGATATTGCAAAACTGTTTTCCAAAAGGGCTGTACTAGTTCACAAATGTAAGAAGAAACACTGTAATTCTGTTAATATAAAACTGGATATATTTTGGAATAAAACATATTTTATGTAATTGTTTGGAAGATATATAAGACTTGAACAAAACACGGGACTTCAGCCATCCACACCCTAATACTCTCTAAGGCATGAGCTTTCTTTTCTCTGCCAAGTTGGAGGGGCCCTACACTACACGACAGAAATAGTATGTAACCTGTAGAAATAGCATGTGACTCTTGTCTGGTGCAGTGTGCAATGGCAAAGCTTGACACGGTCCCATTTCAACGATAAAGTAATTTCCCTCCCTGAAGCTAGAGAGATACCATTTCTGCCTACAAATATATTTTTCTGTTTTTCACAGAGGAGAAAATAGCAACCCACGTAGCACTGGAGAGCCCTCAGACTCTTCTCAGCATGATGGTGGAGAAGCTCTCTTAGGAGCAACTTTAAGAGGTTGCCTGGCGGGAAGAGAAGCTCAAAATCTCAGAGCTCTTGGTGCAACTCCACAGGGTGGAGGCCTTGGGTCACGTGCCCTAGACCTACAGCCACTTCCATAGTGGCAGGAGACATTTAATCAGTAGCTGAAACCCCTAACCAGAGGCACATCCTTCTCAATTTGTCATGACATAACAGGAATTTCCTGTTTGGGATGGAGCTGCCTCTATCCAGATTAGGGTCCAAGACACCTGTGAGATGGGAAGAGCAGACATGGGAATTCTGCTCTCATTCTGAAACCTGCAATTGCTCTTCCTGAGAGCATTCCAAGATCAAACATCATCTTCACAATGGCTTATTTTTGGCATTTAAGTAAAGCTTTAAAAGTAACAAAGCTAACCTGTGTGGTGATCGATTATTTCTGTTTATTCAGATTACTTTCTTTGGCTATTCAAAGGCATAGAGAGATTGCTTTTCCTTAGCAAAAATCTTAACATTAAAGAAGTTTCAAGTATAGATAAAAGTAATTAAAGTTTTAAAGAATTTATGAATACATTCTATGAATTCTGATGAATCCTGCATTTTATAGTCTTGAAAGTTTTGAAGGAAAAATATTAATGTTTATCTCATGTTTAACATGTAAAAATATCAACAAAATGAATGTACATCCTGTTTTAGGAATTCAAATGAAGTTTCCTGGAAGCACTGAGAGATGGTGGCCTCTGACAGAGGGAAGGTGTCTAGCTCTCTGAAAACTTCATCTGAAAAGCTTTGATATTTTAATATTTTAAATCAATGCTGTCATCCTCTTCTCTGGATAGTGTAAATGAGAATATGAAAAACCTCCTGGAAGTTTAGTATTGAAATTTCACTATCCATGTCAGATATTATTTGGTGAAACCCATGAAGAACTATCCCCAAGTACCATTATACCATGTCCCATCTTTTAAACACATATCTTTTTAATTAAGCTAAAGTGGATGCAAATCTGAAAGCCCCATGAAGAATCTATAATGTCATCTTTTTAATTTGGGGGGAAGTTGTTTTATTGGCATGTTTTAAAATCAGATAGAATGATAATGATGAGATATGGGCTAATATTTACTCCGCAGAACACTGGAAAAGTACAACTAGCACTAACCAAAATTTAACATGGCATTTTTGGAGATACAATCCTAATTGTAAAGGACGTATCAATTCCAGGTTGATTGCCATTGTTATTCCAGAGCCATGAAATAATAAATACAGAGAGTTTAGTAAAAAGAAGGCACAACCTCTTATTTACTTAGACTGCTGACAGATTGTTGAAAAACAATGACAGAGTATGGTACATCTCAGAACAGCATTAATGCCATATTATCATTCTTGTTCCAAAATTCAAACCAGGTGTTCTATTAACAGAAGATGTTCTTTCAGTCAGCACACGAGCACAGTGATAATTTATGACCAGCAGAGCAGTTAGACTTTCTGACACCGCCTTACCTAAACTGGTGAAAACATTTTGATGCTAATTTGGTGAGACAAGAAAACGAAAGAGAATTCATTTCAGCTATTTAAATCCTGTCTCTGATGTCCATGCCTTATGGCTCAGATAAACTATTCAGATGTCTCTTTCTAATCATCTTTCTTGAATTAATCTTTCAGCTGGTGGATCATGATATGATTTAACTGAAAGAATGTCACCCTCGATTCAACGATCACGCAGAGACAGATGGGAGCAGAGGTTGCAAGCATCCGCAATTGCACTGTTGTGATAGACAAATGTTAGGATAACACCACATAACTTTGAAAACTTTTTTTTTTAAATCATGTTTGAGGACTAGTCGAGATGACAAAATATGATCACACTTTGAAGTATATCCTCTGCTCTGGACATACACTGTGACAGATTAAAAATATAAATAGAAGTAACCATGGTCATCGTGCAAATGAAGACAGAGCAGTGATTCAGAATTGGAATAGAATATGCAAACGGGGAAGGGCTTGAGCCTTGGGCCCAGGCTAGAGGCAGTCTCCTCCAGGGAGGCAGAGGTTGAGTGTACTCTACCACCCAAGGCAGGCAGGCAAAGAAGGAGCCAGCCTTGTGAAGGAAGTAGAACCAAACCTGTGGCTCATTACTTGGGCTCTCCCCAGCTTCTAAGAGGTTGCAGCCATAGGGAGGATGGAGGAAGCAGACACCGCCTTGTGACCAGGAACCACAACAGCCCCTCACCTCCCATTACATCCTGGTGCAGTGATTGGCTCGGTGACAATGTGATCACGGGTCAGGAGCTCATATCACTTATGAAGACCTTGTCTTCATCCTCCTCCAGTGCTTAGCGGACACACCACCAAATAGGGAAAGCAAACACCGTGGGGAAAGAGAAACAATAGTCACAACAAAATGAGCCTGTGAATAAAATCTACAAAACACAGTAATGCATCTAATGCTGAGAAAGACAGCCAAATAAATCTACAGGAATTTACTGTGAATGAATTAATTTATGGACCAGACTAACAATGACTTTAAAATAAGAATATTTAGGATACTCAGAAAAATAAATTAAGGCATAGTCATTAAAAAAAATACCCCAAGACATTATGGAACAAAATAAAGTAGACATAAAATATGGATACAGAAGAGATCTAATTAGAATTTCTGGAAACAAAAAATTTGACTATTTGAATAAATAAAAACAATCCAGTTGGGATTAACTCTAGAGTGGACTGTGCAATGCAGAACAGAAAGAAAAAGAGATAAAAGAAAGAAAGTTAATCAACCTGGAAAATAGACGAGTAGGAGAAATGTTTGAAGAGATAACAGTTGGGAAAATACAAGGCACCTAGGACTAAATCTTACAAAAGATGTGAAGGGCATTGTTGAAATAAATTGTGATATATTACTGAGGAGCACACAAGAACACTTAAATATATGCAAAGATATAGTGTATTCATGGAAAAGAAAACTTAATATCATAAATATAAGTTCTCCCAAAATTATTCTATTGACTCAAAGAATAATTTTAATATAAATCCTGAAAGTTTTATTTTATAGCTGGACAAATTGATCCTAAAATTCATATGTAAGAACAAAGGTCCAAGCATAGACAAGATAATAACAAAGAAAAAAGAACAGGAGAAATTTCCCTGCCAGATCTCAAAGCTCATGATAAAGCTGTAATAATTAACACAGTGTGGCATTGGTACACGGATAAACAGACAGAAAGCAACAGAGTAGAGCTCAGAAACAACCCTACACACATGTAAAAACAATGAGGTAGCAGCGAACCACGGGTGGACGTGTGCAAAGACAGACTATTAAATAAATAGTTCCTGGACTACCAATTATCTCTGTAGAAAAAACAATCTCATGCTACCCGTGAAAACCAGTTGATCAGTTGCAGGAGAAACAAAAACTGTAATATGAAAAGTGAAAATTTAAACCTTATAGAAAAATATATTGGGAAAAAATATGGATAAGGAAGAATTTCTAAAGAAACACAAAGAGCATAAACCATAAAGGAAAAGAATGATAAATATGATTAAAATTAAATTAAAATGTAAAACCTCTACCTAAAAAAGACAACATGAGTTAATTTAAAATTTGTTATTCATATAACCAACAAAGGATTAGTAATCAGAACATATAAAGAATCCTAAAATACATAGGAAAAAGACAAAACCCAAATAGAGAAGTGGGAAGTATATAAACTGGAAATTGATAGAAGAAATCCAAATCACTAAAAATATATATGAAAGAGCCACTCACACAGATAAGTAATCCGGAAATGAAAATTAAAACAATAAGATACCATGTACACTGCTCGGTTGGCAAAAACAGAAAAGTTTGGCAATAACAACTATCCATAAGGATTGAAAACAAACTGCTTATACAGTGCTGGGGAATATAAATTGGAAAATCACTTTGAATGACAGTGGGTCATTGCCTTGTGACGTAAGTATGACTTATGTCCTACTTGACACGAGGTAAGAACTATGCACAAATCCGACGACCCAGCGATTCTACTTAGAGACTTTTTAGACCTGTGGTTCTCATCCGAACCACAGAACACGGAAGTGATTTGAGGCATTATTTTCTCAAATCTCCCAAGGATGGTTCTCAACTGTTCTAAATGCGTCTGCAGGTGAGAAGCTCGTGCATACATCTGGTGAGAGACCTGGGGCATAAGAGCTAATTGTCTAGGGAACCCTGGGTGAGGAAGGGCATCAGGGGAATTGTGGAAAAGGATATTCACAGCAATGTTGTTGGAAGAAGGATCACTAAACCCCAGGAATTTGAGGCTGCAGTGAGCTATGATGATGCCACTGCACTCCAGCCTGGGTGACAGAATGAGACCGTGTCTCCAAAAAATTAAAACAAAAAATTGGAATAAAAAGACTCATTTTAAAAAAAAAAAAAAAACAAGACTAAAGAAACTTATAAAATGTAGGTCTACACATTTTTCTGGACCTGTAAAATATGCAGTAGCTCAGACCTGTGTCATCTCACCTTGATTATTCTGACAGCCTCTGTGGTCCCGGGCTTACACCTCTCAAATCCACCCTCCCCACTGTTGCCAGAGTTACCTCATTGCCCAGTGCCCCCCATCATTTGATGCTCCCAAAAGACCAATTTCTTTTCGTTTCTTAAAACAACACACTAGTTTTTGTTACAGTGTTTGCTTAGGTTGTTTCCTCTCATGAAACTCTCTTCCAGCAGCAACTCTGGCCGCATCTTTGCCAGGATGACTCCCTGATTGGCGGGGGCTCGGCTGGGTGCCCTTCCATGGCCTCCCGAGGGCCTTTGACACCCAACACTGTATCTTTCCACGTGAATCGGAAGGACCATGACCCGCTGGCTATTACAGCTCTTAAGACTTAATACAGTGCCTGGTCTACCGTGCTTAACAGAGTTGAACGACGTGTTCTGTATGTAGCAGTACTTTCCTCTCCGGAGTCCCCCTAACTGATCAGCACTGCGTGTCACCATGTAAGAAGGCAAGACGCACACTCAGGGAACGGGCGCTCGCTCTCCCAGCAACTCCGGCATTGCATAGTCACCACAGAGAGATCATCAAGGTATATAGGAATAGGATTTGTGGTTAGAGGCTGGAATGATCCCTTTTTTAATATCCTGCTCATTGGCCTAAAAGATAAATTTATGATATTGACTCAGTCTCCCCAGAGTTAATCTTGGATGAAAGTATGAAATGTGTTGTTTGAAATCCTCTCCCCCCGACTCCTCCCCCTAACTCAAAGTCATCCAGCTGTCACTCTCTTACATTGCAATTCACCATCCCTGTTTTTATGCACTCTACACTTAAACCACAGAGTGCTATTACCAGGTATACTGTAGGCAGCCTGACCATGGCCTCAGAGATAATGCACCAGTTTGGGTTTAAAACTAAATGATTGAAATTTCAAGTAGATTATGGGGGACGTGGCATCGATAGCATTTCTAACAAATAGATTTTTTTTTAAGGAGGACCATTAATTTTATTTTTTTTTTTTACTTTTTAAAATATTTTTTTAAGTTGAAAAACAATTATACATATTTACAGAGTATAATTACATATTATGGAATATAATGTCAGATGTCAGCATCTCAGTTATGGAGTACATAGCGATGTTTCGATACGTACAATGTATTGTGAGCAGATGAGGGTACTTAGCATATCTATCACCTCAAACATTTATCATTTCTTTGTCTTAGGAACATTCAATATCCTCCTTCTGGGTATTCGAAATTATATATTATGGATAACTATAGTCATCCTACAGTGGTACAGAACACTAGGACTTCTTCTCTCTAGCTGGAATTTTGTATCCTTTAACCAATCTCCTCCTATGCCCCCTGCCTCCTTCCCTTCCCCGCCTACAGTATCCCCTGTTCTACTTTTTACTTCTATGAGATCAACTTTTTTTTTTTAGCTACTACATATGGGTAAGAACATGCAGTGAACAAAGAGTTTTCATGCCCTGAACAGAGTCACACACCTATTATTCTGTCTATCTAGTAATTCAGGCCTTTTCCAAAACAGGTCCTCACCAAATTCCAAGTCTCAGAAAATGTGATCGAAATATTTAAGACCTAGATGAAATTTTAGGGCTTACACACAAACTGAAATTACTTAATTTGAATGATTTACTGCTCAATAACTTTTGCCCAAGTACCATCAATGCTGTAATAAAATATTCCTGCACAAAGTAAATTTTAAGATTTATGACATCCTTATAGACTTCTATGCTGTTAACGTCTCTTCCAAGCTTTATTCACCACTTGGGAAATAACTCACAGCATTATACTCACATCACTGACAAACACTTTTTTACAGATGGTGTACAAAGTCCTATTGTACATAGTACTGTAGTACTGGGACTTCACGACAGTGAAGAAGGTATAGAAATTGATGATTATATAATTTCACAATTATTACCAGCTACTGCATAACTATATCTATTCAAAACAGTGAGAGCCATGCGGGGAAAATGTGCACTGAGCTATTTATTTTTTTCCCTGTGTCTGATTATGAAGGCTGTCATCCATCGGGGCGACAGTTTGCTCCATACCCCAAGATCTCCAGGGATTAGGTTAAGAGGCTTGGGGATTCTGCGCTGGCTTCATCCAGCCCCAGATGGTCTCTTGGACATGGCAGCCAGTCATCCCATATTCCCCAGCCCAACCTTTGCACGTAGGTGGCTCTCCTTCAAAACACTGCCAAGGTGCTTTCAGGAGGAAGGAGCACACAGCACACACTGAGCTGCCAGGGTGTCAGCATCTCAGTTCTGTGGAACCCAGAAGACAAGCTTTGGGTTCTGCGTTAGTTCTCACGTGTCTACCGGAACAACTGCTTCTCATTTTGGTTTTTCTGCCCACAATTCTCCTCCTGTATCAGTTTCCCTGTGAGCCAATTACATAGAAAAAAATTATATCTTAGAAATTTTAGTGCCAGTGATGTAATGTTGAAGCCATTAAGAGACTGAGAGTCTGACATTTTCCCATTTTCTACTGCTTGCAGTTGTTTAAAAAGACAGTCCCACACTCCAACTGGATTTTTGCACCTCTAAAACCAACATGACTGAAAGTGGATACAACCTGGGCAAGCTGAAACCATGCAAGATTCTGGAGAATGGTCTGGAAGGTATATCTGACAATGCCACAGCCAAAACCTCCTGAGCTTCCCCGCACACAGCCACATGGCAGGTGTAACGTAATGCTGCCTGCTTCTCTGCATGGGACTCCAAAGAGAGCTCTCCTTTAGTGAGCACGCCTATGTTGGCAAGCCAAGAGTACGGTATCTCCTCACAGTAAATCACCTGAATCTGATTGTTTGGGTTGAAAGGGAACAACACATAGTGGCCAAAGTCTACTGCAATGGTAATGCAGGTCACAGTATGCTCTGGGATCAACTGGTGGTCTGGGTTTCATAGTCCAGACCTCACCATCCTTCCAGAAATGCCTGGAAGCAGCCCCTTGTTGACAGAGTGTTAGAACACTGGCACATCAGCCTCCAAACTGCTGAAATACAAACTGAGTTATACACATGCCATGCTCTCGTTTGAGAATTACAATGCGGTAATCAGGAAAAAAATGCCACGTACATCTTCTCTCTATCCAGCTTAGCCCCGTGCACCACGGCTAATGCAGGACTGCTCCCTGCACTCCTCTGCGCCTACCACCCCACAGGCCCTCAGCCCTCCTGGGGTCACTGCCAAGGTCACATGACACCAAGCCAACCCTGAGCAGGACATCCTGCTGGCACTGACTTCGAAGTGTAGCCAGAACTTGGCTGCTTCTTACCACTCCACTGCACCCTCCCTGGTCCCGATCATCAGCACCTCTTGCCTGCGTCACTGCACCAGCCCCACTGGGTCTATTTTCAACACAGTGGCCAGAGAGACACCATTAACACATAATTCTGTTTCTGACATTTCTCTGCTCAAAACTCTCCACTGGTTTTCCGTCTCACTCAGAGAAAGGCCAAAGTGCTTTCTGTGGCTCCAGGGCCTGGACTGTCCCTCCCTGTCATCTGCCAGGTCATCTCCTTCCCCTGCAGCCACAACGGCCTTGTTGCTACTCCCAGAGCTCACTGAGCTTGCCCCTGCCTTAGGGTCTTCCCAGTGGTTGTTCCCCAGACACCTGCTTGATTAATTCCAACCTTTTCACCCAATTTAAATTTCTAACTTAGTCTGGCATTCCTGATCTCGTACTCTCAGTTTTTTTTCCTTCATACTTGTTACTAACATGTACTTATTTATTATATTCATTACTATATGTCTCCTTCTGCTAGAAAGTAAACATGGCAAAGGCAGAGACTTATTTCCACTCTTTGCTCACTGATGTATCCCAAGAATCTGGAAAAGCAGCTGGCACATAGTAGACTCTCAGGAAATATTTGTTGAATGAATAACAGAAAAAGTGTATCGTCCAAGGTATGAAGTTGATACAGAGGACAAAATGATTGATTCTGCCAGGGATGGTCTGGAGGACTTGCAGATAAGTCATGCAACATAGTTTTACTAGTTAAACTACAGACGTGCACAACTGCAGTTGTGAATGCCCTAACCAGACAGGAAGCACATTTTACGTAGAGTTCCTGGAGCACACTCAGTACCTGCTGTCCTCTCAGAGACCAGAGCCAGTCGTCAGTGGGGATTATGTAGATGAAGATATTAAAGCCTGGGCAGAGCTGGTGCCAAACAGCCAATTTCTGGCTATGTTTTGAAGTTAGTGCCAACGTGTCCTCCTCGTGGACTGGATATTGGATGTGAGAGAGAGAATCAAGCATGACTCCAGGGTTTTTATCTTAGGATTTAGCCTCAGGCTCCATCCATTTCAAGCTGCAGACATCTGAATCTTCCTTTGAGATTTTAGACTAGGAAACATGTCCCCATCATCAGCCACCAGGGAGGGGAGCCCAAGAGAGGAAGAGGGACACATAATTAACCAACTCAAGCAGGGACAAAGGAGGCTGAGAAAAATGGAGTAAATCCTATAATTCTCCTTGACGCATTGCAATACAATAAAAACGTATACAATGTGAGAATACTTTCTTAGGAGTATTTAATCGTATAGCAAGAATCTCCGTTACAGTTATTTCTATTACCAGCAAGAAAAAAATTGTTTTTTTAAAAAATTTCCTGATCAAAAACTTCAACACACACACACAGTAGTGCACACGTTATGATTTTTTTACGAAGTTTCACACATAACAGAAATTTCAAAATGCCTTTTAAAGTGCTTTATTAGAAAACCTATTAAAATCATTCATATGGATTTATGATTACAGTAAACAGCCCTGGTAACTGAATAAAATTTTGTTTTGATTCATTAATCATACGTATTAAACAAACCTCCTCAAAACCACTAAATCCTAACCCCGAGATAAGCAAACTGAGGCGCTCTGGCCCCAAAGGCAACACGTGGGCTTCGAGCGCTCCAGAGCACTGGCGTTAGGAAACCGGCTCTCCGCAATTACGCGCCATTTGCACCCAGGTCGCTGGGTGTTCAGTGAGACAATGGGCGGGTTCCCAGCAACCCCAGCGTGAGGTGGCCCCTCTGCCACTCACGCCACTGTGGCCGGGCTGTCGGTTCAGTGAGTTCCTAAGAGGATTTGCTCCTGTCACCTGCGGAGATGACCGACACATCAGTAGGCACCTGCCACCACCAGTGGCTGATGGGGCTGCAGTTAGTACTAAGGAAACGCGTTCTAATGCAGCATCATGACCTCCAGGTCCTTCAGGACAACATGGCTGTGGTTTTCCTGGCCATCCCTCTTGGCCTCCGGGGCCTTCGAAATGCTGAAAAGGGGCAGAATTGAATAGCCCTGCTGTTTTTCTGGAAGACTTTTACACCTTACAACTCTAGCCTATACTCAGCCATAAAAAGGATGAATTAATGCCTTTTGCAGCAATCTGGAAGGAACTGGAGACCATTATCCTAAGTGAAGTATATCAAGAATGGAAAAACAAACGGCACATGTACTCTCTAATAAATTGGAACTAACCCACGGGCACACGAGTGCACAGAGGGAAGTAAAAGTCACTGGAAATCAAGCAGGGGGAGGGGTGGGTGGAGAGGGGTAAAAACCCACCTAACTGGAACAATGAACACTATTCGGGTGAAGGGCACATTTACAGCCCTGACTCAAGCCACGTATCAAAAAAATCGGTACCCGCCCCCAATATTTTGAAATTAAAAAAAAAAAGAGGAGACAGTTCAAACATAGGTGAGATAAGGATTTTTTGAGGAGATTCTGAAATATCCCAACTTAAAATCAAGCAGATGTAAAGAAAGTTGTTTTTCAATTAGACTTGAAAGTCCTGCTGTGAATACTTGTATATTGAAAAGAATACAATTTATGGAAAATGATACTTTCATCAGAGGACAGGGGCATGGGTGTACTGATGAGGCCAGAGGCTGCCCTGAGACATCTCTCTCGAGGGCGCTGTCCTACCCACGAGAGCCAAATCCAACGCCATGTAACCAGCTCTGACTCCCTGTTCATAACTGACCAGAGGTGGCCAGCAGACTCAAGGGCAGCCAGTTCATAGGCTGGCCAGTGACCTGTGTCCTGGAGCAAAGCAAAGAGTTGGGATAACCCTTAGCTTGAAGAAAACAGATGATGGGCCACTGTGTCAAATGCTGCAGACTTACCTGAAAATAAAGACAGATGTTCACAGATGCCCATGAAAATCCAATTGTCCCAGGAAAAAGTCACATACTTTTCCAAACTGAATGAGCTTAACACCTTAAGATTTGTTAACACAGGGCTGCGATTTACTAATTTGTCTTTAGAGTCCTTGTCCTACATCCCACTTTTCTTTCTTTATTTTAGAGATGCTTGTTTCTTTAGAGTGTGTTTGGCACTAGAACCAATATTGCATGTATGTCTGCATTCATGTGATCCACTCCTTATGTGCTCAAAGGTGCAGATGTTAGTGACCCAATGAATTGCATGCCACACGGAGGCATATCATTCTGAGTGCAGAGATCAATCAACTGTGGCAAAGTGCTTATGAAAAGCTGACCTGAAAGGAATAACTTCCCTCTCCAATATTAAAGGTGCATAAATTATTCAACTCCTTCAAAGAGGGTTTTACAGAGAAATATTCAAAGTCATTAAAAATCACTTTTCGTTTTTTAAAGAACATCTTCATTTGGAAACCAGCCAAAGACAAAGTAGACAATTGACCAAATTTAGGACTGAGAAATCTTTCTCTTCACTTAACACAGTTCACGTTCCCATATTTGGATAAAGTGCGTCCACCTCGAATGTCTACATAGTATTGGTGCCTAAGAACACAGCAACTGTTACTAGTTTTTAGAGAGTTTATTTATAACTCATCTGTAAAATTTCTCCTCAGTTTGAGGAAGGAATTCCTGTAGATATTTTTAAATTAAAGGGCTTAGTTGTTTCTATAGATCAAGTAAGATAAAACAGAAAATCTGAACACGTATATGAGCTGGTCACAAACCACAGGTACACCTAAAAGCAACAGTGCAGTACTAGAATAATACGGCGCATCAAATTTATTTTCAGATTTTCCAAACAAGAATAAAAATCACCAAATTTTAAAAGTTTGGTTTTTTGAGGTTTTTTTTTTTTTTTTTTTTTTTTGAGACAGAGTCTTGCTCTGTTGCTTGGGCTAGAGTGCCATGGTGTCAGCATAGCTCACAGCAACCTCCAACTCCTGGGTTCAAGTGATCCTCCTGCCTCAGCCTCCCAAACAGCTGGGACTACAGGTATGCATCACCATTCCTGGCTAATTTCTTTCAATTTTTAGTAGAGACGGAGTCTCGCTCTTGCTGAAGCTGGTCTCGAACTCCTGACCTCAAGGGATCCTCCTGCCTCGGCCTCCCAGAGTGCTAGGGTTATAGGTGTGAGCCATGGCGCCCAGCCTCTGGTTTGTTTTTGATTGTTTAAGAAATATATTTACTTCCTGTGTTTTTCCTGGAAAATTCCATGAGTCG
>CAUYSK010077228.1:0-22670 GCA_963575035.1 Avahi laniger | reverse complement strand
GAAAGAAATTAATTGGACAGTTAAAAATATATAGAAAAAATTAGCCGGGCTTGGTGGCGCATGCCTGTAGTCCCAGCTACTTGGGAGGCTGAGGCAGTAGGATCGCTTGAGCCCAGGAGTTTGAGGTTGCTGTGAGCTAGGCCGACGCCACGGCACTCACTCTAGCCAGGGCAACAACGTGAGACTCTGTCTCAAAAAAAAAAAAACAAAACAAAACAAAACAAAACAAAAAACTGTAGACCTTTCTTTTAACTGGAAGGAAATACAAAAAAACCTTCTCTTCAAAAGTTAGTCTGGGATAATTTGAGCAATAAAATAATGATAGTAGTAGATTCTAATCCATAGAATAAAACAAATGACCACGAACCCTACTATATTAGGGGGAAAAGAGACATCTCTTTCTTATAATAGAATTCCCATGAATGAATGTAGGAGGAATAATGGAAACAGAAAAATCACAATTTGGCAGATGCTACAGTAATAATCGCTGAAGGTCAGAACCATCACTGAATGCTGAAGTTGGTGAGTAAAAGGAAGATAAGAAACAGGGTATTTAAATAGTCTCAAAGTACCTCCTACAGGTATTTATTAAACACAAAAGGAAAACTAGAAACTTGTTAGTGGAGCAAACTGACAGATGTCACTTGACCACGTGACCAAAGTTACCATCTCCAGAAATGAGTATCATGATATCACATGCTTGCTGGTCTGAGGCCCTCAGAAGGGCACCCATCACCTTGAGCTATTCATACCAAAAATGCATAGTCTCCATTTGATCACAAGGAAATACCAGATAATCTCAAATTAAAAAGAAATAACTGGCTGGTGCTCTTCAAGTGTAAAGATCATGAAAGACAAAGAAAGACTGAGGAACTGTCTCAGATTAAAGGAGATCTAACAACTAAATGCACTGTGTGGTCTGTGGCTGGCTCCTGATCCAGAAAACGAACATAGATAAGACAACTGATAAAATCTGAGTAAGTTCTGCAGATTAGTTAATAGAATGGTATCAGTGTTAGTTTCTTGGCTTTAATAATTTTAGAGATATTAACATTTGAAGAAGATAGGCAACAGGTATGCAGAAATTCTGAACTACTTTTCCTATTTCTTTGTAAAGCTGACATTTTTTCAAAATACGAAGTTAAAATTTTTTTAGTGGTAGGCAAGGAACAGGTTCAGCATCAGTGAACATTTACTGATCACTAGTGCTTGACAGTACATTAAATGTGGTTCCTGTATTAACCAGCTCATTTAATCTTACCCACAGTCATGTGAGGTAAGTTCATTTACTATTCTCACTTTACAGATTAGAAAACTGAGGCAGAAGGAAGTTAAGGTCACATAGCTAATAAGTGGCAGGTCAAGCTTAGGAGGACAGGGCGATGAGCGGGTACTGATCACAATTGCTGCCTTACCCGAAGGGACTAGCACACACACCAGTGTCTATAAGGTATAGAACTCCACAAGGCTCTTTATGACCACAGGTGAGCCCTGTGAACGATACTACCTGAGGTCACATATCTAGTCATGAAGCCTATATTGCAGAATAGGACCTCTGACTGCACAGGCCACAGACAGAACGCTCCTGTAGCACTATCTATGGCCAGCCCCTCTGAGTGAGGCAGGAGAGAACTGAGAAGTCAATGGAATGTGTACACAGGTCTCAGGACAGGGCACTAGAAGACTAAGGACATGGAACAGAAGGACTGAGAGCA
Organism: Avahi laniger; assembly: GCA_963575035.1. Lineage (NCBI taxonomy): Eukaryota > Metazoa > Chordata > Mammalia > Primates > Indriidae > Avahi > Avahi laniger. Next base: position 20,955 of record CAUYSK010077228.1, on the reverse strand, counting down.
CCTGACAGTCTCACATGAAACCCACATGTGCCACCTGGGCTCATTCATTAACCCCTTGCCTCTGGGTTCTCACCTTAAAAGGGAATCATGGAAGCCTCCTTCTCCCTGTTTGAGAGCATTGGTGCCAACTCGAGTGTGACTCTGGTACAAAAAGTGACTAGAGGGGCTCATTTGTTCACAAAGACATGAGATTTCCCATATGCCCTTAACTCTGAAAGCTAAAGCTCTCCAGGACCACAGAAAACAAGAAGACTGTACCTTGGCCAGGCAGGGCTGGGCAGGAGACTACCATTTGAGGGTCTGTGTAATGTGATGTCCAACATCTTGCTAGAAATTTCTATATATGGTTTTACTTTATTATCATAAAGCTTCATAAGATGTTTATTATACTTACATTTTACAGATTAGAAGATAGACTTGAAAAGTAAAGATACCAAAGTCCCTGCAACTGGAATTGGAAACAATATCTGCCAGACTCCAAAGCCAATTCTTTCTCCATTTTATGAAATTTCCTCTAAAGATAGACACAAACAGCCAAACTGTCTACTGAGTGTTCACATACAGCTCCTCTCATTTAGATTGAGAGAATTATCTTACCAAAAAAAAAAAAAAAAAAAGATTTTTTTTTCCAAATAGTTTCTTGAAATAATGTTAAATAACATTGCCATTTCAAGGAGGAGGATGGGTCACAAGAGGCAAAGAAAGCAAGCATTATAATTTCTCAAATAAACTACCAAGTGGGATTTATCCTTGGGATGCAAGGAGGGTTCAACATAGGAAACCAATTAACATGCTACACCACACTAACAAAATAAAGGATAAAAATCACATGATCTGTTTACAACTAATTGATCATAACCAGTTACAGATTCCTTTGTTCCTTCTCCACTCCCACTGCTCCACTTGACCAGCCTTTAAATAAATAAATAAATAAATAAATAAATAAATAATCACATGATCATCAACCAATGCAGAAAAAGCATTTGATAAAATTCAACACTTTCCATAATAAAAACTCTCAATAATTCAGGAATAGAAAGAAATTACCTCAATATATAAAGGTCATATATGAAAAGCCCACAGCTAACATCATACTCCATGGTAAAAAACTGAAAGCTTTTTCTCTAAGATCAGGAAGAAAGCAAGGACGTCCACTCTTGCCACTCCTATTCAACACAATACTGGAAATCCCAACTAGAGCAATTAGGCAAGAAAAAGAAATAAAAGGCATCCAAACCAGAAAGAAAGAAGTAAAATTACCTCTTCTTGCAGATGACATGATCTCACATACAGAAAACATTAAAGACTCCACAAGCTGTTAGAATCACTCAACAGCTACCAGTAAAGTTATAGGATACAAAATAAACATAAAAAAATTAGTTGTATTTCTAAACACTAACAATGAACAATAAAAGGAAATCAAGAAAACAATCTAATAATAACATCAAAAAGAGTTATTGAAAACTACAAAACATTGATGAAAGAAATTAAGGACACAAATAAATGAAAAGACATTCCATGTTCATGGACTGAAATAATATTGTTAAAAAATCCATACTACCCAAAGCAATTTACAGCTGCAATCCCATCTAAATAATGGCATTTTTTTAAACAAAAATACAAAAACAACCTTAAAATTCTTATGAAACCACCAGGGACCCAGAATAACCAAAACAATCTTTAAAAAAAAAAAAAAACAAGAAAAATCAGGAGAAAGCCCAATTCCTGATTTGAGCATGTATTGCAAAGCTAGAGTAATTAAAACAGCATGGTACTGGCATAAAAACAATACATAGACCAGTGAAACAGAACAGAGGGTTCAGAAATAGACTTATGCATATCCAGTCAACTGATCTTCAATAAAGGTGCCAAGAATACACAATGATGGGAGGACAGCCTCTTCAACAAATGGTACTGGGAAAACTGGATATCTACATGCAAAAGAATGAAGTTAGGCCCTTATCTTATACAATTCGCAAAAAATCAACTCAAAATGAATTAATGATTTAAATGTAAGACCTAAAACTTTAAAACTCCTAGAAAAATACGTAGGGGAAAACCTTCACTACATTGGTCTTGGCAATGTTTTCTTGGATATGACACCAAAAGCACAGGTAACAAGCAAAACTAGACAAATGAGACTACATAAAACTAGAAGCCTTCTACACAGCAAAGGAAACAACCCACAAAGTGAAAAGGCAACCTACAGAATGGGAAAATATTTGCAAACCATATTCTTTTAAGGAATTAATATCTAAAATGCGTAACTCCTACAACCAAATACTGTAACTATTACATAATAAGTAAATATTAATAATAACTCAATTAAAAATGGGCAAACACTTAAATAGAAACATTTCTCCAAAGACGACATATAAATACCAACAAGTATATGAAACGATGCTAAACATCACTAATAATTAGGGAAATGCAAATCAAAACCACAATGATCTATCACCTCACATTAGGATTGCTATTATCAACAGCAATGTGGAGTAATTGGAACTCTTGGATATTGTTGCCAAGATAAATAAAATGGTGCAGCTGCTATGGAAGACAGTATAGAGGTTCTTCAAAAAATTAAAAATAGTCAGGCTCATGCCTATAATCCAAGCGCTTTGGGAGACTGAGATGGGAGGATTGCTTGAGGCCAGGAGTTCCAGACCAGCCTGGGCAACATTGCAAGATCCTGTCTCTACAAAAAATAAAATAAAATAAATAGCTGGCCATGGTGGGAAGCTGAGGTAGGAGGATGGCTTTGCTTGACCCCAGTTCAAGGCTCCAGTGAGCTATGATCCAGCTACTGCACACCAGCCTGGGTAACAGAGCAAGACCCTGTCATGAAATGAAATGAAATGAAATGAAATGAAATGAAATGAAATGAAATGAAATGAGGAACTACTGTGTGATTATCCAGCAATCCCACTTATGGGTACTTATATAAAAGAATTGAAATCAGGACCTCAAGGAGATATTGTACTTCCATGCTCACTGTAGCGTTATTCACAACAGCTGAGATGTAAAAAGAACCTAAATGTCCATGGATAAATGAATGGACAAACAAAATGTGGTATATAAATACAATGAAATACTACTGGATCCTTAAAAAAAAAATCCTGCCATATGCTACAACGTGGATGAACCTTGAGGGCATGATGCTAAGGAAATAAAGCAGTCACTGAAGGACCATGATTCCATTTACATGAGGGATGTAAAATAGTCAAACTCACAGAAGCAGAAAGTAAAATGGTGATTTCCAGGGGCTGCGGGGGAGGAGAAATGGGGCATTGTTGTTCGATGGATATAAAGTTTCAGTTATGCAAGATGAATACGATCTAGAGATCCACTGTACAACACAGTACCTACAGTTAACAGTACTGTATGGCACACTTGAAAATTTGTTAAGAGGGCAGAGCTCATGGTAATATTCTTACCACAATGGGAAAAAAAAGAGAACAAACACATACATGCAGCAATTAGAATTGTGCCTGGCATCTAAGAAGAGCTCAGTAAAGCAGAGTTCTGGCAGTTGCAGAGCTGGCCGGAAGTCGCCACCCCAGGGCCCACTGCATTCTGGGCTGCATCAAACCTCCTGGAAGGGCAGTAACCACTCTACAACGAGCTGTATTATATGTAAGATTTTGTTTTTCGAAGCACATTGCATATAGGAAGCTCTTGCAAATGTGACAGCTAGCAGGCATGTCTACTCCCATCTTCCGGGATACTGTCCTATTTGGCTTCAGAGAATTCCTGGGTCAGCCCTTAAATGAGATGAGATAGAAATCAGTCAGCGACAATGGAAAATTAATTTCCTTTTCCCCAGTCACTTCTCAGAATCTTTAATATGTAAGATGTAGGGGAGGGGCAGTTATAGATAGTGTTGTGTCACTTTGACAGCTAGTTCCAAAATGCCCTCCCTATAAATGTCCACAGGGCTTAGTGTCAACTTAGCAGCCTATAAATGAGAATATAAACCCACTGACAAAATCTCCTTGAACTCCTCTTCACTAATTTTTCTCTTTATCTCTATCAGAACGCAGCCCCCACCTCTTCAAGCCCCATTCATCTGGTTTCCTCAACTATTCATTCGTTCATTCATTATGCATTTATTCAGCCTCTCTTGTTCACTAAGCTTCCAGCCCTGGGCTGGCTGCGCACCAGGAACAGAGAGATGGAAATGCAAGCGCCTGGGCCCAAGAGGCTCTCACAATAAAGGAGAAGAAGAAACCTCAGACAAAGACAAGCAAGGCAGGAAGCGTCGCAATGGAAACACGCAGGATGCACAATGGAAGGAGGGATAAAGATCGGCCAGCACCACCAGCGTCACCAGAGAGGCTGCAAGTGGAAAAGAGGATGTGGAAGACACTGCAGGCAAACAGAATGATTTGGAAAAGAAAACACGCACAGGATGCCTTGTTCAGGCTGCAATTCTGCGTGGGTTCCAGCCAGAGCATAAAGAGCAATGGGTGGAGAAAGCGGCAGGAATTGAGATGGGAGAGGAGGCAGAGGCTCGGTTCTGAAAGGCCTCCGAGGCCATGGTTCTCTAACTCCACTGCATACTAAAAACTCCTGGGGAGGCAGGTTCTTTGTTGCTGCTGCTGTTTTTTAAACCCATGGTAGTGAGGTATAATTTCCATACAATAAAACACACTATTTAATTGTCAAGTTCACTGTGTTTTGACAAATGTATACTTGTATAATTGACACAGAAAAAAGAGAATGCCTCTCCATCACTCTCCAAGAGTTCTTTCCTGCTCCTTTACAACCAATCCAAAGCCCTCCCACTCCCCAGGACAACAAAGATCTGTTTTCTATCATTATATAGTTTTGCCTACTCTAGATTTAATATAGAGTAATAACATACAGTATGTACTTTTTGTGTCTGGCATCTTTCACCCGGCATGTTTTTGAAATTCATCCATGTTCATAAGTGTACTAACAGTTTGTTCCTTGGCCAGGCATGGTGACTCACGCCTGTAATTCCAGTACTTTGGGAGGCTGAGGCAGGAGGATTGCTTGAGGCCAGAATTTAGAGACCGACGTGGGCAACACAGCAAGACATCTTTACAAAAAATTTTAAAAATTAGCTAGATAGGGAGGCACGCGCCTGTAGTTCCAGCTACTCAGGAGGCTGAGGCAAGAAGTTTGGTCAAACCCAGGAATTCAAAGTTATAGTGACCTATGATCAGGCCACTGCACACCAGCCTGGGCAACAGAGTTAAGATCCTTTCTCTAAAACAAATGTTTTAAATAAAAAAAAAAAAATTAAATAATTTGTTCCTTGCTATTATCAGTATTCCACAATACCACAACTATTGATTTATATATAGCTGGACATAGGGGTTATTACCCATTTGGAACTATTCTGAATGAAGTTGTGATGTACATTAATGTATAAGTCTTATGTAGACATACATTTTCATTTCTTTTGAGTAAGTACCTCAGAATAGGCTTGCTTCATGGTACAGGAGCCCTATGTTTCACTTTAAAAGAAGACTTTTAAAGTGAAAGTCTTTTTTTTCTTCTCCAAAGTGGCCATATCATTCTACACTGTCACCAGTAGTGTCTCCCACATCCCTAGTCTTCTACATGTTGTGTATATGTGTGTGTGAGTGTTTAATCATGGTTTCTCTCTGAATTTCCCTGAAAATCTGTGATGTCAAGCATCTGTTCCCATACTTACTGGCCACCCATTCACTTGCCTTTGTGAAATTTGTTTAAATTTTTGTACATTTTTAACTGCATTGTCTTGTTACTGAGCTATAAAATTTCTTTACATGTTCTAGATGTAAGACCTACATTTTCAGCTCTAAATGTTCCATTTTATGCTTCTCCTTTCATTTCTTTCCTAATCATATTTGTGTTTTCCTTTAAATCCTTGAACATAATTATAACAACTATCTCAAAATCTGTGTATGCTAATATCACCATCCTTATCATTTCTGAGTCTGTTTCAATTGACTGGCTTTCCTCCTGGTTATAGTTCCTATTTTTCTACTATGTTTGTGGAACATTGTGAGTTTTCAGTTGTTGAATATCTGAATTTTGCTGTCTTCCTTAAAAAGAATATCTGGGTTTCATTTTGATTGGCAGTTAAGTTACCTGTGAATCAACTTGTCCTTTTGTAAAGCAAGTCTAGACTCTGGAGCCAGGCTGGCCCTACTGCTAAGATGTGTCTCTTGTGGTCTCTTCAGTTATTCAATCAGGTCTCTGCACTGGCTGCTCAGACTGGAATGTCCCCGTCCCTCTGTGAGCTCTTGGAATTGTTCAGCTTATGCTGCCCTGGTAGTTCTTTGCGTGGCCTGCAAGGGTTCCACCCTCCACGTGCTCAGCTTAGAAGATTTAGCAATGCGCTCAAGGTGAAATAAATCTATGCAAATTCTGGATCTCTCTCTTTGCTTAGCTCCTTTTTCTCTAGTACTCTGCCCTAAAATTTTAGCCACCTCACCCTTCCCGAACTCTGATGTGCATCCCTTCAGCTCAGTAAAACTGCCATTCTCTGCTTGAGTTCCTTCTCCCTATACATCAGCCAGGACTGTGCCTTCAGAAAGAAAGCCAAGGCAACCACAGGGCTCACTGCACCTGCTTCTCTTCTCTCAGAGATTACGGTGCTGTGCTGCGTAGCTTTTGTTTTGGGGTTTTTTTTTTTTTTTTTTTTTTTGGTTGGGAGGAGGTTTGGTCTGTTATCTGAAAACCCTTATTTAGTTCATCGCCCACCCCCACACCCCAATTTTTTAGTAGTTTGCAGCAGGAAAGCAAGCCTGGAACCAGTCATTCCATCATGGCAGAAACGAATGTTAACCCAGTGAGCTTTTAGAAATCTCAGTGTGAACGCCACATTCCAGATCAACCGAATTAGAATATCTGGGAGCAGTCCCCAGGCCAGGGTGGCTTTAAGCTCCCAAGGCAATTCCAATATTCAGACAATTTGAGAAAACAGGGCTTTAAGGGGGAGGAATCTAATGCTACAGGTCAGCACTTCCCAGTCACATTAAAGCAGTCTGGACATGTTGTAAAGATCCTCTACCTCAGATTCTGATCCAATCAGCCTGGCATGGGGCCCAGGTTTTTTTGTTTTTTTTTTTTTTTGATATCCCCAGATCATTCAAATCTAATGTGAAGCCAGAATTGAGAAACAGATCTGTAGGCACTGGAAACCACTGAAAGATTTCAAAAACCATTAAGGCTAACATTCAGTTTCATACTGAAGTTATTATAAATTCTCAGTTACAAATATTTTCTTAGCTCAGTGAAAGGAGCAAGTTGCCCACAGGGAGACTGTCATTCCCAAGACTGCTTGGCAGCCTGTTGTGTCCTCTTCTATGGCTCTTGAGGCTCCGACTTTAATTTTGATTCTTCCAATTGAGAAGCATTTACTGAATACCTAATATGCGCCAGATACCATCTAGGAGAGAGGAATATGGGCGTGACTAAGGCTGGGTCTCTGCCCTCAAGGAGCCCACAGGCAAGTGGGAAGCAGGGAGGCAGACGCGTGGCTGTGCCACAGTGAGCACAGTGCCATGGGCACTCTGACGGAGGCTTGGCAGCACACCACAGAGGCACTGGGTGTGGCCCTAGCAGTCTGGGAGGCTATCCCAAAAGACAGACTGCTGAGCTGGGCTCTAAAGGATAAGAAGATGTAGACAGGTGAACAAAGCAGAGCATCAGGCACTTGCTCTAAGTACAAAGCAACAGAAATATGAAACTGCACAGGACAGGAGCCTGGACAGACGGGAGGGATGGAGAGGACTAAGAATGGGGGTCAGCTGAGGCCTGTGCTCTGCTCTGATGGCTTTGGATACCTCTAACTGTGTCATAAGCACAGCACTAGAATCCATTATCCCTGATGGAACACCTTCTCTAGCCCAGTCCCTGCACCGCGTGCACAAGACCAGACCCGCTCCTAATGTTACCAGGGGCAGGGTGAGAACACAAACGGGAGCCCACGTGCCACACGTCTCAACACTTACAAGTCATAAGTCAAGCTGAACTCACAGCCCAGTCCCCAGCTCCAAGCAGGTGCACACACACACTTGGGGGACTCACTGGAGCTCTCCCTCATAATCTGAGGATGAAGCAAACACTTTCTAGGACCAGCCTGACCACGGAGGAGCCTCAGAGGAGCATGGATCTGCTGGGCAGGACAGAATAGGGCCTGGGCCAGACCTGCCTGAAAGGAGGGTGGAGACTCCATTCTCCTGTATGTGTCAGAGTCACTGTCATGGGGTATGCTTGTCACCCCCTTCCTGAAAGATTTCCAAGGCTCCATGCTAGTGCACATGATCATACCTTAGCATAATTTCAGGCTTAGAAAAAAACCAAACTACAGAGCATGGCTCACTGGCAGGGTGTGTGAGGCCTGGATCCTGCCTGCTCTTCCAACTTGATCTCCCATCACTCTCTCTCCCATTCCCTGTAGCCCTGCCATGCCCCCTCCAGCCCCAGGGCCTGTACTCCAGCTGCTGCTGCTTCTTGCTTCTTCCTCTGGCCTTTGGGTTCTTCTTATTCCTCAAGGCTCACCTTCAACCACACCCTCAGAGACACCCTCCCTGCTTCCTGTAACCCCCATACATTGCTAGCATGTCACTGTTGACAGCCTATACAGCACTTGTCGACAGCCACACTCTTGCTTTCCTATTCACTTGCTTCCTGTCTGCTCTCTCACTAGAAGATGAGCTCCTTGCAGGCCGGAACCTTACCTTACTCACTGTCCCATCCCCAACATACACAATGGCATCTGGCATACAGTGGTGCTCATTGTTCAGTGTATACTTTATCCCTAAAAGATTTATTTCAGCAGGATGCTGAACTAGTAAGAACTAAAAATATCCCTGCTTTTGAAGAATTCATCTATGTGTCTTTTTAAGAGGAGGCACTTGCGGGTGAGTGAGAGTCAGACTTCTCCTGGCGTCCCTCAGAGGCCCATGTCCCCATCTTCTCTTTCATCCCTTAGGTTCATGTTACACCCGCTCCCCCCCACATGCCTAAACTCAAGGCGCACTTGTGGCCCCACCTCCCAAAGCACACCTACATTCTGTATCTCCATGGATGATGTGTCCCCTCTTTTCTGCCCACCAAAACCCTACTCTTCTCTGAAGGCCCAGTTGAGATGAAGGTCCTTTAGTGAGTTCTTTCCTGGGGAAGATGAATTCCTTTTTCTCTGTCATTATATGTCAGTTAGCCATTTATCTAGTGTGGTTTTTTGACTCTACACATCAAAATAGCGTACCTATCTACAATGACATACTCAAATAATTAATTTCCCCAACTTGACTGTTATGTTTGGCAGGAATAACAAATTCCTATGCCAATTATACACATATGACCCCTTCCTGAAAAATATAAAGAATAATAGCATTGTGTTCACACAATAATGGATTACGTGAAATAGTCAGCTTTCTTTTACTTTTTCTTGTCTTACAAGTGCCATTCATTGATATACACCTAGAATTCTGTGTAACAAGAGTTGGAGATTGCAATTCTAAGGGTAAAAAGGAAGTAGAAACAGAAAAGCACAGGAGAGACAGGAAGGCATTTTAAAATTGATGAACTAGAAACGCTCGTAGACAAGAAGAAGCTGGGAGGACAGCCCTTATCTCTGCCCACCTGGTAGCAAGGGTATTTGCAGGCAGGCTTGGAGCCCCTGGAAGATAGAAATCATGTTTTACTTGTGAATTTCCCCTGTGCTCAGCATAGGGTCCTAACAGAATTAGAGAGTTGACAGATGAAAGAGAAATTGACATGCATATTCTAGAGCCCTAAATGCTAGAGGGCTACGTGGGTGGGCAGGAAGCTGTGTGAAGAAAAGAAGCCTTTAGATTCTTGTCCTGGGAATTTTGCAAACATTGACCAATGTATCTTGGCAACATTCTGAACTCTTAACAATAGGATCTGTATGAGATGTTTCTCTGGGACTGGTTTAGATACCAGATTAAAGAAAAGGGAGACAGTATTTCGGTCTGGATGTGTACAGAAGACTTCCCCCATTTACTGCAGGACTGTAAAGGCCTCTGCCCATGCTAGTCCCCTTAAGCAATGTTTGCCCACGGGAACTGGAAGTGCAGCACACATCTCTACAAGGGGAAGGAACGATCCTGTTACATTTACACAACTGTCATCTACCCCATAATGAGCACAGACTATGTCCAAAGGAAAAGGTTGGTTCATCTGATACTGGAGGTAATTATATGAAGTGAAACAAGCCAGGCACAGAAAGTCAAATATCACATGTTCTCACTCATAAGTGGGTGCTGAAAACTATGTACACATGGACATAGGGAGTAGAATGATAGACTATGGAGACTCAGAGGGTGAGGGGAAGGAGGGGGTGGATGAGAAATTAGTTAACAGGTACAATGTGTGTTATTCAGGTGATGAATACCCTAAAAGCCCTATTTTGACCACTATGCAATCTATGCATGCAACACGACTGCACTTGTACCCCAACAATTTGTACAATTAAAAAAACTGGGAGACAGAATATCCATCTCATGAGGCTGTCATGAGGATTATGCAATGCATTTCTTAAAGCATCTCTTACAGTGCCCAGCTCATTATAGTTGCTCAGGAAATGTTAACGGAACTTAAAATTTGAGACTACAGGGCTCATTTCCACTTGTAAAGTATTGTGTACCATCTCTGAATCTTCCACCGTGTAACAAGTTAAATGACCTACATTCAGCTCTAGTCCTGCTTCCAAGTGAAGCTTTCTAAACGATAAAAACCACTGTGTTAACTGACTTATGTTAAAAGCCATTTATGGAGACCACTGTAACACTGGTCTGTACCATCAACTTTAGAAATTAATAATAGATTATTCTGTAAAAATAAAAAATAAATAAAAATAAAAACACTTGAGTAGTTTAAAAAAAAAGTGGTAATTTAGAAACAGCATCAAGTGAGTATACTGGGAAGGCAGAATCTGATCAAAGTTCTGCCTTTGGGGGCTGAGGAGCATGAGGCCCATGGCCTCTCTTTCTCTGGCCTACTTTCCTGGCCTCTAAAACAATGACAGCAGAGCAGGAGAGCACTAAGGAAGCTTCTCATCACACACCCTCCCTCTTGTACCTGTTCCTCCTCTACATACTCTTACAAGCTCACCTTACGATCTCCTCTTCCAGGAAGCTTTCTCTGAAGACCAACACTGAAGCATTTAAAACAGGGTGTGACCGTGTCTGGTGTGTGTCTGCCATCCATCAAAACCATCAGTGACTTGTGCTTTCCCCCAAGAGTCTAGGACTCTCCCTATTTCTCAGTACAGGCATACCTCATTTTATTGCACTTTGCTTTACTGTACTTCACAGATGTTGTGTTTTTGTTTTTACAAATTGAGGTTGGTGGCAACCCTTTGTCAAGCAAATCTATTGGCACCGTTTTTCCAATAGCATGTGCTCATTTCATGTCTGTGTGCCAATTTCCAAACTGACCTGTTTTCTGAATCTTATGGGTCTTGCCCCAGCACATATTAATTTAGTTCATTTCAATTCACCGCACTTCAAGAGATCCTCACTGTGCCAACCTTAAACATAGCACCATCACTGTTCTTGAGGAGCTTGTGGCCATCTTCAATGTGTGTCTTCACACAGGCTCAGGTTTCCCATGGCCTAAAATATGTTTCTGTGAAATTTCCACCACACCTGTTGCCCCCATGTCTCTCCTTCATGTGTGTCAGTGGTGGACTTCATCAAAAAGAGTGAAACATCTGTTGTCTGTTTACCAACATCAAGAGAAAAGTACAGGCATACCTCGAAGATATTGTGGGTTTGGTTCCAAACCACTCCAATAAAAAGCAAGTATTGCAATAAAGCGAGTCAAACAAATTTTTCGGTTTCCCAGTGCATATAAAAGTTGTGTTTAGGGCCAGGCACAATGGCTCCCATCTGTAATCCTAAAAGTTTGGGAGGCAGAGGCAGGAGGATTGCTTAAGGTCAGGAGTTTGAGACCAGCCTTGAGCCACATAGTGAGATCCTGTTCTCTAAAAAAAAAATAAAGAAAAGAAAAATTAGCCAGGCATGATGGCACATGCCTATAGTCCTAGCTACTTGGGAGGCTGAGGCAGGAGAATCACTTGAGCCCAGGAGTTTGAAGTTGCAGAGACCTATGATGATGCCATTGTACTGTAGGCCTGGCAACAGAGAAAGACCCTGCATTAAAAAAAAAAAAAAAAAAGTTGTGCTTACACTATACTATGGTCTATTAAGTGTACAATAGCATTATGTTTAAAAAAATGTATATACCTTAATTAAAAAACACTTTTCTATAAAATGCTAATTATCATTTGAGCCTTCAGCAAGTCATAATCTTTTTGCTGGTGGAGGGTCCTGCCTCAATGTTGATGGCTGATCAGGGTGGTGGTTACTGAAGATTGGGGTGGTTGTGGCAATTTCTTAAAATAAGACAGCAATGAAGTTTGCTGGATCAATTGACTTTTCCTTTCACAAATGATTTCTCTGTAGCATGTGATGCTGTTTGATAGCATTTTACCCATAATAGAATTAATTTTAAAATTGGAGTCTCCCTGCTGCTATTTTATCAGCTAAGTTGATGGAATACTCTAAATCCTTTGTTGTCAGTTGAACAATGTTCACAGCATCATGAGAGTCTATCTCAAGAAACTACTTTCTCTGCTCATCCATAAGAAGCAAGTCCTCATCCATTCAAGTTTGATCATGAGATCGCAGCAATTCAGTCACATCTTCAGGGTCTTCTTCTAATTCTAGTACTCTTGATATTTCCATCACATCTGCAGTTACTTCCTCCACTGAAGGCTTGAATTCCTGAAAGTCATCCGTGAGGGTTAGAATCAACTTCTTCCAAGCTCCTGTTAATCTTGATACGTTGATCTCTTCTCATGAATCATGAATGTTCTTACTGGCATCTAGGATGGTGAATCCCTTCCAGAAGGTTATCAATTTACCTTGCCCAGATCCATCAGAGGAATCATCAGCTACAGCATCTATAGTCTTACTAAATGTGTTTCTTAAATAATAAGATTTGAAAGTCAAAGTAATTCCTTGATCCATGGGCTACAGAATGGATGTTGTGTTAATGGGCATGAAAACAACATTCATGTCCTCGCACATCGCCATCAGAGCTCTTGGATGACTAGGTGCATTTTCAATGAGCAGTAATATTTTGAAATGATTCTTTTCTTCTTGAGGAGTAGGTCTCAAGAGTGGGCTTAAAATATTCAGTAAACCACACTGTAAATAGGTATGCTGTCATCCAGGCTTTGTTGTTCCATTTATAAAGCACAGGAAAAGTAGATTTAGCATCATTCTTAAGGGCTCTAAGACTTTCAGAATGGTAAAATAGCAGTGGCTTCTACTTAAAAGTCATCAGCTGCATTAGCCCCTAATAAGAGAGTCAGCCTGTCCTTTGAAGCTTTGAAGCCAGGCCTTGACTTCACTTTTCTAGCTCTGAAAGTCCGAGGTGGCATCTTCTTCCAATAGAAGGCTGTTTCATCTAAATTGAAAATCTGTTGTTTTGTGTAGTCACCTTCATCAGTGATCTTAGCCAGATCTTCTGGAAAACCTGCAGCAGCTTCTACATGAGCACTTACTGCCTCACCTTGCACTTTTATGTTATGGAGATGGCTTCTTCCCTTAAACCTCATGAACCAAACTCTGCTAGCCTCCAACGTTTCTTCTGCAGCTTCCTCACTTCTCTTAGCCTTCGAAGAATCGAAGAGAGTTAGGGCCTTGCTCTGGATTAGGCTTTGGCTTAAGGGAATGTTGTGGGTGGTTTGGTCTTCTATCAAGACCACTAAAATTTTCTACATATCAGCAAGAAGGCCATTCTGCCTTCCTATTTTTCGTGTGTTCACTGGAGCAGCATTTTTAATTTCCTTCAAGAACTTTTCCTTTGCATTCACACTTGGCTAACTGGTACAAGGGGCCTAGCTTTCAGCCTATCTCAGCTTTCAACATGCTTTCCTCTCACTAAACTTGATCATTTCTAACTTTGGGTTTAAAGTGAGAGACGTGTGGCTCTTCTTTTTACTTGAACACTTAGAGGCCATTATAGGGTTATTAACTGGCCTAATTTCAATACTATTGTGTCTCAGGAAACAGGGAGGTCCAAGGAGAGGCAGAGAGGTGGGGCATTAGTCAGTCAGAACACCCACAATATTAATCAACTACGTTTTCCATCTTCTGCGGGTATGGTTCATGGTACCCCGACACAATTACAATAATAACATCAAAGATCACTGATCACAGATCACCATAACAGATATGATAATGAAAAAGTTTGAAATATGAGAATTACCAAATTGGAATGTCTCCCTGAGAAAACTACTACCAGAATTTTTTATTAGGTTTACCCTAGACTACAATTATTAAATAGGTCAATATAAAGAAAACTAATTAGTAAGTAATCACATTCAAGATGCAATCCTTAACTACCAAGAATGTACTTAACACCTATGTGTGCAGCCTATATAAAACCAACATCTAAGGGATACCTACTGTCTTTAAAAAAAAAAAAGTCAATTTAAGAGTGATCAGAGCTACCTAGTGCTAACACAGGAAATCTACAATCTAAGGGAGCAGTGCCCAGGGGCATGGCTGACACCTGCCAACTTCATGCCCAAGGCTTGCTTGTTGAGAGGATGCTGCAATCTTTTCCATGGAGCACTTGCAGGTAAGCTATCAGAAAAAGAAAGGCACCTACACATGAAATCTAAGGCATCAAGTGACAGGCACCCTCTTCATGGCTCAAAAAAAATAAAAACATATCTAGAAAAACAGGTGAGACAAGCCATATGAATAGGGTAAAAAAGTATTTACTCCCTTTGAAACATTTTTGTCACATATCCATTTGACAGAATGTAAGAGTCATTCAAGGAAGCATTAGTGGCTTTTATGAAACACCACTCCCTTTCTAATCCAATCTTTAAGTTTTAGAATGATCCAACTGGGCTCTTGGCATAGACTGCCTCTTCTGATTTCCCTCATGCCCAGGAGAGCTCCTGTCCACGTTCCCTTACGTGAGGACAGGGCTTGGTCTTTGGGTGAATCTAAGCAAAGGGAAGAACTAGAAAGGAACTTGGAGGGCATATTCCCCAATTTCTTCATTTTGCAGATGAAAAATACAGAGAAGAAAGTGACTTGATCAAGGTCTCAAGGCAAGTAAATAGACAACATAAGCACATTAAAGGAAGAGAGTATAAAATACAGTTGCTTCATTTTCTTTCAATCATAGGTGCTATTAACTACCCCAAACAGAGCCCATGCAGAGAAAGGACAAGATGTGTGAAAAACAGCTGACACCACAGAAGGAAAGGAACCCAGGGGAGCTTGGCTGCCAGTGTGGAAGCCCTAAGGGACCATGGGGAGAAGAACTGAGGCATGTGTGGTATCTACCAAGTGGTAGAACCAGGCCCCACACCTACAATGTCTAAGAGGCATATTTTGCATGTATATACAGAGGAGCTTTCGTATCGGGCAAGTACAATGTGTTTATTTCTGCATTAATTTACTTTTTTTGGTTGGCTGTACTGCTTCTGAACTTTGCACTTATCTATATTACATGTGTGTGTATGAAAGAGAGACAAAGCACACGCGTGAGCCCCAGCCTCGTGTGGGAATTGTTGCTCTCCTTATTTGTCTGAGCTCCTTGCATGCAAGGATTATGATGGATTCATCTTTACATCCCCAATGCTGTACTTGGCACTCAGTAATAGAACAGAGCTGCCCGGGAAGTAGATAAGGCTTCATGGAGAAATGACATTTGAGCCATTTAAGAAAGAAATGTTGGCTTCAGAGGGGATGACGAGAGGAGGGAAGTCTTTCCAGGCAAGGGAAGTAGCTCTATTTTCTGCTGGCCTTGGGCAGCCTTGAAGTCCCTGATGCCAGAAGACAACCAATCAAACTTCCAGTGGAACTGTGAGAAACGCTATAGTTACCTCCCATTATGGCAAAAAAAAAACTCTTGAACTTTTATATTTGGCGAGGACTTTTACTCAGAAATTTTTATATAATTATGAATTAAATAATTTTCACTTTCAAAGACATTTCCATCATTAATATTCCTCTTCCAAAAGAAGAATTCAAACTCAGCCACTCTCCCAATGAAATGAGGCTACTGGATGATGCAAGAATGGGTGATCACCTGTATTATGAAATTCCAAAATCAATATAGCTTAATTAATCCATTTGTATTTTACAGGCAGCAATCAGAATCTAATTAGTTTACCACAAACAGCACTACTCTGGACACTTGTTCAAGCCTCATTCATAACAATGCTTCATTTGATACAACCATATAGCTTGGCCTAATAAATTAAATCAGTGAGTATTAAGTACCTGAATTATGCATGAACCTTTCTGTGTCAAAGCAAGTTTGATTATTTAATCTGTGTTACTATATTGAATAATTCACCTTTGAATTTCCCTTGCATATATAGGGGATAAAAAACACAAGAATGAAAAGAAGATTTTAAAATGACGCTGAGAAAACTACTTTCTGAAATGCATACGCCAACGGTCTGTGCCTGAGTTTAGTTCCCAGCACAAACAGAATAAGTTTCCCAGGCCCAGGTCTCTGAGCACAATTATACCTGTAAAGAAAGAGAAATCCCAATTCCCTTCTGGAAGCCACTGGGCTCGTGCAACTGTTAAAGAATGCAAACATAACAGCGGAATTCAATATCTGTTGAAGAAGAAAAAAATCCTGCCCGATTTTGCTCTTCTCCCACCACCACCCAGAGCAGCAACAGTGCAGAAACCGGGGGCACATAACTTATAAATGTGTATAATCTGGGTAAACTTAGATAATTTACATGCATATATCTTCCAATTACCCCATAATATGTTATCACCTAAATGAACCATAAGCCACCAAAAATGTTCCCTGTTGAGGGATACGTTAGTCAGGTTTCTCTACAGAAACAGAACCAACAGGATATATACACTATCCTGTTGGATACAAATACATAAAGAGAGACACATACGAGAGGGGATTTATTAGGGAAATCGGATCACTAGGTTACAGAGGGAGAGTCCCATGAAAGGCTGTCTGCAAGCTTGAGAATCAGGGCAGCTGGTGGCAGCGGCTCAGTCCAAGTCCAAAAGCCTCAGAAGCAGGGAACCCGAGGGCTGCTAGCTTAAGTCCTGGAGCCCAAAGGGCAGACAGCCTGGAGTTCTGATGTCCAAGGGCAGAAGAAGAAGAGTGTCCTAGCTCCAGGAAAGAGTGAGAGACTAATTCACCTTTCCTCTGCCTTTTTTTTCTATCGGGGCCCCCAGCCAATTGGATGGTGCAGGCCCACAATGAGGGCAGATCTTCTCCACTCCGTCCACTGACTCACATGCCAATCTCCTGTGGAAACACCCTTGCAGACCAAACACCCAAACACCCTTGCACCCAAAAATAATGCTTCACCAGTTCTCTAGGTATTCCTTAATCCAGTCAATTTGATACCTAAAATTAACCATCACAATAGGCATTTAAGTTGCTCTCATATTTGCTAATGCAGATAAACTTGGAAGAGCATGTTCATGCATACCTTTTTTTTTCTACTTTTGAATTACTTTAAGGTAGAAGCAAAACATAGAAATGTCATTGCAGCACAGATGTTGTATGTTAACATTCAACCTTCTTAAGAGATTGTACCAACTTACATTGGCAACAGAAAAATATTAATATATCAGTCTTTATATACTTTTGTCAGCACTGGAATTAATGTAAAAAAATTCATGCATATATATATATATAATACATATATACAGGTATAATAGTGACTCAAATTTAAGTGAATTTTTCTTTGAATAATCAACATTTAATTAGTAATTCCCATGAGAAAAAAATGATTAGACAAACCAGACTGTTCTTGTTCCATAACTAGACAAGGAGCTCCCTGAGGGGAGGAACAATGGAGTTTTATTTTGAAATCCGCCATGGTGACAGAGTAGTAAGACAGGTTCTCAAAACATGCTAAAAACTGGCTCAGAAAGATCAGACCATTCACTAGTATTTCACAGCAGCATGGCTGTCCCCAAAGCCATACACATACACAAACTCTCAGTAGAATCGCACGTGATCAAGGCCATCAATAGGCCTAGGAAACACTTCCAGAGGGGCTTGAGACATGCCAACAAGCATCTTCAAGCTGTCATGCATGTTGGCTCTTTTATGTCCCTTCCCCAAAGCTCAGGACAGTGTCATGAAACAGAGAGACCCCAGGGGCACAGGCCTTAGTGGTACATGTACCGGAGAAATGGGAACAGAAACAGTGCCTAACCCAGAGTAGCCCATCGACAAGCACTGGTGCACCTGATCAACCCAGCACATGGAGCGCCTTCTGTGCCAGCTGCAGTACCAGCTGTTTGATCCATATTATTTCACCTAATCTTCATAACCATTCTAAAAAGTAAACAGCATTTTTTTTCTCCAATTAACAGATGAAGAAATTATGGCTCAGGTAGAACATGCAACTTGCCTGAGCCAATGCCGTGGCTAAGTGACAGAGCCAATCAAACTTACATCTGGCTGACCTCAAAACCCCTGGTCTCATCCACACCTGCAGTTCCACCTAACGGATTGAGCCGAGTGAAGAGGCTGCTCCACATTCACGGTCTCAACCTGGCTATTGCAATCATGCTGGTCCCTGGCCCTAAAAGGCACCAGAACTACTCTGTCCTTTAAGCCCAAACCAGAGTCCTACTATGGGTGAGCAGGCTGACAGAAAGGAACATGCACTTGCCCTGGATGACGGAGAAAGCATGGGCTCAAATGCTGAGTCTCCCTCTCACAAAGCAGCTGTGTGGTACTGGACAAGGCCTCGATGTCTCAGGAGAGCCTGAAATAGGACAAAGCGGCCTTCGCTGGAATCGCACAGACCTGCCTGGAGGCAGAGTGCTTATGTCTGGAACCCTCAGTCTCCCAGTGCAGATGGGACAGTAATGCGTGCCTCCCGGGGTATTTGGGGGGTTAGGTTGATTACACATGCAGTACGCCCAGTGGTTCTGCAAGTAGTGGTTCCTTTCTCTTGCTGGGCCTCTCTGAAAAGTGCAGATACCACACTCTGGCTTGTGGAATGATTCTGAGGATAAAATGAGGTACCATGCATTGCGTCAATGACAAGTGGTGGGCAGGAAAAGACAAAAGCACCATACCCAAGTGAGATTTATCCCTGGGATGCAAGCATGGTTCAACAGAGGAAATCAAATGTGCTATGCCACATTAATAAAATAAAAGATAAAAAGCACATGATCATCTCAATTGATGCAGAAAAACTGTTTGACAAAACTATAGGACATAAAACAGATCAGTGGTTGCCAAGAGTTTTAGACTAAGGGCCAGGGTTGCCTACAAAAGAGCATAAGGAAATTTTTAAGGTGAAGAAACTTTCCTGCATCTTGATTTTGGTGGTAGTAGTGACATGTATGACTGTCAAGACTCATAGAACTGTGTACCGAAAAGAGTGAACTTTAGTGCATGTAAATTATACTTTTATAAATCTAAACTTTTGAAAAATGAAGAGGCAAGCCATAGACAAGGAGAAAGTATTATATATCTTCACTGTGTGTGTGTATATATAGCTTCACTACTGTTTATGTATATGTTTGCATGTATACATATCTATTAATATATCTTCACTATACATATCTTCACTATATATCTGATAAGTGATTTAGGTCTAGAATATATAATGAACTCCTACAACTCAACAAAAATACAAATAGCCCATAAAATGCACAAAAGGCTTGAAGAGACACTTCAGAAAGGAAGGTATATGAACGGCCAATAAGTGTATGAAAAAGTGTTCAATGTCATTAGAATCAGGGAAACACAAATCATAATAGATAAGATGATCACCAGAATGACTAAAATTTTAAAATTTGATAACACTGTATCATGATGAAGATGTGAGCAACTAACTCTTATCATTGCCAGTAGGAATGTGAAATGGTGCCACCACTTGTAAAACTGTTTTGATAGCTTTCTATAAAATTAAACACATACTTAACATATTACCTAGCAATTCCATTCCTAGGTAAATCCCAGTATGTCCAAATTACCAATATTTTCAAGAGAAGAAAAATTATACGTCCATAAAATTACGTGGAAAATAATGTTCATAACAGTTTTATTAATAATAGCCAAAAAGTGAAAGCGACTGAAATTGTCTGTCACCCAGAGAATGGACAAATAAATTGTGGTATGTTCCTCACTGGATTACTAATTTGGCAATAAAAAGAAATGAACTAATGAACTGGGACAACAACACGGATGAATTTCAGGAATGTTGTACGGAGCAGAAGCAGCCAGACATGAGAGTACTTACAGCATAGTTCCTATTACATGATGCGCTAGCGTAGGCAAAGGGGAAAAACAGAACAGAGGCCACCTCTAATTAGGGTATGAGGATCGACCTACAAGGGATATTGAGAGAACTTTCTGGGGAGGTAGAAATGTTCTTTATCATGTGAGGGATAAGGGTTAAAAGAATGTAACCATCCATCAAAACTCTAGTTTGTGTATTTAAGTGTATGCAACTTTACCTTCCAAAAAAATACCAAAATCATTGTCGTCAAAAAGTAACTGAAAGCATTATAATCGTCATTATGGACATCGTCATTCAGGAAGGGTGGCGTGAGCAGCGACAATAAAAGACGACGGAACACTGATGACTACCGAAGCGGGCCAGGGGAGGTGCAGGGGATTCATTACGCTATTCTATTATTTCTTATATGTTTCAAATTTTCCATAATAACTGTTTACAACTTAATCACCTGTTATGTCCCAGACACACATCCACTGAGCACTTTCACATCTGCTACCTCATTAATTCCTCACAAAAACCCTGTGAGGGGCCGGGCGCGGTGGCTCACACCTGTAATCCTAGCACTCTGGGAGGCCGAGGTGGGCGGATCGTTCTGAGCTCAGGAGTTCGAGACCAGCCTGAGCAAGAGCAAGACCCCATCTCTACCAAAAAATAGAAAGAAATTAATT
>CAUYSK010077225.1:0-12959 GCA_963575035.1 Avahi laniger | reverse complement strand
GGAACCAAAGCAGCGCAGACAGCTCAAAATATCAGTGAATTGTTTCAGAAGGATGTGGCTAATGAATACACAGTATGTCGATGGTTTGAGAAGTTCCGCTTTGGTGATTTTAATTTTGAAAATGAGCCATCTGGGTGACCTGAGACCAAGGTAGATAATGATGAGCTGAAAGCTATAGTGGAAGCAAATCCATCTCAACCTATGTATAAATTAGCAGCAACATTTGACATGACTATTCCAACAATATTGGACCGTTGGAAACAAATCGGCAAGGTAAAGAAGCCGGATAGATGGGTTCTGCATGAATTAAACGAGTATCAGCAAAGAAATCGTCTCAAAGCTTGTGTTTCTTTGTTGTCATGACATAAAGACGAACCATTTTATACCATATTGTTACATGTGAGGAAAAATGGATTCTTTTTGACAATTGCAAATGTTCAGCACAATGGTTGGGTAAAGATGAAGTGCCAAAACACAGTCTAAAACCGAATATTCATCCAAAAAATCTAATGGTGTTTGTTTGGTAGTCCAGCGCTGGTATTATCCACTATAGCTTCATGAAACCTGGTTAATCAATTATAGCAGATGTCTGCTGCAACCAACTGGACAAAATGATGAGGATGCTTGAGATTAAGCAGCTGAGATTGGTCAGGAGAGACAGGCCAATCCTCATGATAAAGACAACACTGCTCAAACTACAGAGGCTGGACTTGCAAACTCTGTCATCCACCATATTCACCAGACCTTACACCAACTGACTACCACTTCTTTCAGGCTTTGGACCACTTTTTGCAAGGAAATTCTCAGGCTGTGGAAAACACCTTTTGAGATCTCATTGCCACTCGCTCTCCAGGCTTCTTTGCTGCTGGAGTAAACAAGCTACCATTAAGATGGCAAAACTGTGTTGGTAGTTTACGTGCGTACTGTGATTAATTGTACTGCTTCCTGTGTGAGATATAATAAACTAGTTTTAATTTGAAATCGGATATTTCATATTTAATGACTTATATTTAATGGTATGATAGCTTCATATCATCAGATACTTACTTGAAAAGTTAATTTCAACTAAGGCCTCTAAAGAATGTCATTTTTTTTTATAGGACTATAAGACCTACCTGGACTTTGTTCTTGCATTAGAAAACAGAAAGGAACCTGCAGCTCTGCAGTATATTTTCAAACTGCTTGATATTGAGAACAAAGGCTATCTGAATGTCTTTTCCCTTAATTATTTCTTTAGGGTAAGTATCATTTGTGTGAATGAGTCATTGTTCCTTAAGATATGTTAGACCAATTGGTTTAAATTACCTAGTGATAGTTTCACCTAACTTGTGATTTTTTTAATTTAACAAAAGGATTTACATAACAGATTTCAGAAGGAAATCAAGTCTGTTTATAGGGTTTTTTTCTATTTTTTAAAAATATAAATGGGCTAAATCAAAGCTGACTTATTAGATGTAGAATACTAAAAAAGTTACACATATAAATATGTTGGGGACTGTACTAGCCATTGGCGATAGAAACACACGTGAGATCTTCTGTACTCTTGTTGATCAAAAACTCGTGTGTAAAATCCTAAGCTTTAATAAACAGTTGAGAAAAGGTAGCTCCTCTCCACAGAGGTTTTAGAGATTTTCACAGTTGTAGATTCTTTTGTTATATTGAAGAAAATGAAAATTTTTTAACTGTCTAGAATTGTGTGCTGCATTTCAGTCTGAAACACATTTGTTGAAGCAATTATTTTATGCTTTAGTTGGTCTCAAAGAATAAGATGATGGGGCTCTGAAGTGGAATATGTATATGATAAGCATTCAGATGCAAAAGGTGTATAAGTAGAAATGTCTGCCCTTGACTTGAATGGTAACTTTTCCACTTGATGGAATATTATTAATAATAGTTTTGTTCAGTAGTATTCTACTCTATCATCATATATTCATAGCTGGATTTTAGAAGACCATGTGATTTTTATATGGTCAAGATCAACAGCAGGATCTTTTAAAACAATAAAAATGACATTTTCACATCTTTGTCATAAATCATTTTCCCCCAGAGACTTTTTCTTTCCATTTAGTATTTTGGAAGCTGGGTGCGGTGGTTCACTCTGTAATCCCAGCACTCTGGGAGGCTAAGAGGTAGGATTGCTTTTGTGGCCAGGAGTTCAAAACTAGCTTGGGCAACATAGCAAGACCCTTTCTCAAAAAAAAAAAAAAAGTTTTTAATTTTTGGTACTCTATTTGGTGTCTGAATTCATCCTTATGAGTCTCATGATATATATATTTCACAGATTTTTTTTAGGTAGTAATGACTGCAAATATTAGAAGGATAAATTATAATCACAGTATTAGAATATATTTTTTAAAAACTGAATGCTATAAGGGCTTATATCAGTTGCTAACCTGAGAAGATAAACACCAACTGATCACAGGGATGCCCTCTATAGACAGACCTATTAAGTGAAAAACAAAGTAAATATGTCTTGGAAATAAAACACTGAATTCTTTTTCATGAGGATTTCTTTATATTAATAGCATCTTTTACCCTGAGAATATTAAATTTTGTTTAAAAAAATTGTAAAAATATTTCGTACATGCATCTGTTTTATCAAAGCTTATTTAGGCTTGGTTATGTGGATAAATTAAAAAGTTTCTGGTGCTAAGGCCTGTAATCCTGGGCTATTCATAGAGACTTTGTACATCAATATCCCAGTGATAAAACTGGGCCTGGATGGTGTACTCTATTATAAAAGGGAAGAGTTTGAGGAGGTCTACCTCTTTTTCTATTTTGTAGAAAGCAAACTGCAGGGTAGGAAGGGAGACAGTAAATTGATAGTCTTAAGAGAATGGTGAAGGTGTGAACAATATTCATGGCAAATGGAAGGAGATCATAATAATTGCAAAGCCATGTGAGAGAGGGGATATTGTGTATTTCATTTTTTATTTACAGATTTATTTTCACTAAATACAGGCCATACAGGAACTAATGAAAATCCATGGACAAGATCCTGTTTCATTTCAAGACGTAAAGGTTACCTTTTCCTTTAATTTACATAATATTACCAGATGATATTATCATAATACCACCAGATAATCATTTGTAGTACATGAAATTTTGTATGAAAGCAACTTATGAAACACTATACTGAATCAGATATTTGCTGTTATTTGTTCTGAGTTGATATCTAAATCATTAGAAACTGAGACTACATTTGGACTAATGATGGATTTATGTAGTTTATAATTTTAGTATTGTCAGCCTTGTGTTACCATTGGAAGGATTCATTTCATTTTAATTAAAAATTAAGAGAATCAGTATAGCCTGCATCCTTTGGCAGTCCATTCCACAGTAAACTGAATTTTTAACTTAGGAACTACTTAGGTAGTGAACAGGATTCTGTTCACTCTGATATCATACTAGATTTAAGGAGACATCAGTCCTACAATATGAAAACGACCACTGTTTGAAACACATGCTGCTACTTAGCAGTTCAGTAATCAGACTCACCATCTCTGAAATAACATTTCAGTACCCAGTGCCCATTCAGTTCAGGTTGATTAACATAATAAAATACCCTGACCCATTTTAACCAAGTGTAAGATAAAGAGCTATTTTGGTTTAATATGAGACATATTTGAAACTTTGCCTCAAGCAGTTTAAGAACCAGCAATTTTTAAAGTGCAGCCAATCTAGAAAAGGAAATTTCACAAAGATTAAAAGGTCTGTTTAAAACGTATTTATGCCTCCTTAAATGCTACTGAATATTCTTGAGTAATTTTACTACAGAAGACTAGAAAACATGTACTGATTCCTTATAAATATTTATATTGTGCACTTCATTATACAGGAGAGGTTCTATCTGTTCCAATAAGTTTTCGCACAATTTAGCATCATTCTGGATAACTAATTCTTTAATGCTAACCAAACTTCCCTCCCCTCTCCATCCCAGGTCCAAAGTAAAAGGTTGACATGAATATTGGAAATGAAGCTTTGTCACTATCTCTGAAACATTTAAGCGTTTACTTTAACTGAGCTGAGTTTTTATTAAACCAAGACCTTGTTCAGCCACCAATAAGGCAACTGAAAAATATAAGGAGTTAGTTAACATGTATTCAGAGAACACTGCATTAGATAGTTCTGCCACTAATTAGCTACGTAGCTTGGATTAAACTCTGAGTCATGGTTTCTTCATCTATGAGGGATAGCTACCATATAGCTGAGGAATCTTCCACATAAAATTGTATGATTGTAGGTAAAGGAAATTGCCTCTCTGTTAAATGGAAAAGAAAAAAAGTGGAACAAAAACTTTTTACGTAAGCTCAAGTGGCAGCCCTGAACTTAAGATCACTGTGTGTGTTAGAAATTAAGTGAATCAGATTTCATTATATTTTTTTCTCTTTTGCAGGATGAAATCTTTGACATGGTAAAACCAAAGGACCCTTTGAAAATCTCTCTTCAGGATTTAATCAACAGTAATCAAGGAGACACAGTCACCACCATTCTAATCGATCTGAATGGCTTCTGGACTTATGAGAACAGGGAAGTTCTTGTTGCAAATGACAATGAAAACTCTGGAGACCTTGATGATACATGATCTCTGAAAGACTAGACTGTCTTCATTAAGATATGTTTGGATGCCACATGCATAACCTTTGAAGCAGAATCCTTAGAAATGGTCTAAATAAAACACTTCATATGCCTAGAGAACACAGCAGATGTTTTGGTTACTGGAATTTTGGTTACAACAGTTTGGAAGTAGGACCAAATATTACTTTTTAGGAGGTGCTAAGCTCTGGTTCCATTTAGCCCAAAGACGGGAAGTGTGATTTGCTGTAGTTAGAAGGTATTCAGTTTAAATCTGTGTAATCTATACAGATAAAGTTTTCACGGAATATTTCTGACATTAGTCATTCAGAATTTGAATATTTTAGGGATAGTTTAAATTATTAATATGGTCATTTAACCTTCAGTCTTCTTATAAAATGTGTTGTATCAAAGATTACAGACTTTCCCATTCATTAAAGTAGAGCGATTTTATTTCTGGGTTAGAAGTCTTCGGACATGATCTTTCTTTTAATAGGATGTTTCAATAAAAAGTATTTAAACTACTATTTTACTTTCATTAAAATCATTGGTATAAAAAAATAAATCGTTGGTATAAAAAATTTGTCCAGTTTTATTAACCAGTGCCAAGATTACATTCTGTAAGACTTAACTCCATATTGTTAAGGATTTTTTGTTAAAGATTTTATGTCAATTCAGTTTGTAAAGGCTCTTCAATTATACTGTTGTATTTCATTTTTATGAGATGAAAGATTAGAAGAAGGCAGAATATCATGAACTATGATACAAGGGGAACAGTAACTGTTAAAAGGGTTGAAAAGGAAGTAGGAAAAAGTGAAAGAAGCTTAAAATAAGACAATTTAATGCATTTATGGGAAATTTTACAGTTTGCATAAACAAAAAAGCATAAAATTTAAGGCACAGTGAATAACTATATTTAAACATTATAAACTGGCCACTATTGGACAAATATCAAAAGTAAAATTGAAGAAACATAAAACCTTCATAAGTTACTATCTTCCTTAAACTACAATCAGAAAAGTTTGTAGGTAAACTCTTAGATACTAGTGCCTTTAGGGAGAGAAGATTCAGAAGATCATCTTTAGACATAACCTACCATCACTTGATAACCTAATACATAATCTGAGTTGTAGGTACTAACTCAAATGAAATGAAAAACAAATTGGAGAGAAGAGATCAGGTTAGCATGTTTTAGAGCTATTGGTAAACTATAATTTATGGGACATTAATTACATAATCTTTTAAGCACTAAGTTATAAAGAGTTTATACCCATAAATAAAATGATTACCATTACTTACTATGAACCATATTCATGGTTACATATTCATGTTTATGCTGTAACTGAAGACTCCTAATGAGTTTAATTATCCTTCCTACATTCTTCAACTTTCACTTATTTCATGTTCACTGACAACAGATTTCCATAATACACCCACTGTACATACATTGTCAGTTCTCTGAAGCTATATTTTATATAGATATATTTAAGATTGAATATATAATGCTGTTTAGAAGGCTATTAACATAACCATTAATTTCTAAAAGCTCATTTAAGTTTGTGAAGAGCCTTTTAAGATCAGCATGTCTGAAACACTCCACACATTCTCCCTTACCTACATTTAGTTATAAATCAAAGTTATTTACAAAGTTAGTTACAGGTATTTCAAAAAGGTTCTGTATGCACATTTAGGAATATTTAAAAAATTAGCTTTATACTATATACCTTTATAAGGTTTGCAAGTATCTCAGTAGGTAGAGAAATGGCCCATCCGTTCAAGTAAACTATCCACCTTACTGTTGCTACTTTAAAATGGTGAACGACACATAAATTCATTATGCTGCCATTGCACCTTGTACAGTATTTGACACCTGCTAATGGGTTAAATCTACACCTATCCCCCATCCTCTCTTTTCTCAAACTACTTTGCCTATGGGAGGCATTTAGGGCTGAATGAGTGACATAATCAGAAAGCCATATGAACAATCACTAGGTATTACCACTTGAATAAAAATACACTAACAAATTCATTCCATAACTAGCATTTTTAACATTAGTTCAAAGCTATTTAATTTGAATAACTACTGAACAAGAGTATCAAGTAACTTGTATTTAAAAATGAAAACCCATCTTAATATTTGCTGTTATAAATTCTTCCATAACAATAGTCTCAATGAAAGAAAATTCAAAGTGCATCCATCTTGCTCCTTTTATTATACACTTAGTGAACCATCCTTAGTATGAAATTAATGGTTAGATATATAAATTCAAGGCCTAACATGAGAAAATATAGGAGAAAAAATCCTCATTTTAATCTGAGACTGTTAAGATTATCAGATCCAATTAGCCTTCATCAGCAACTTACCTTGTTTTTTATTAACAAATGCACAAATAAACAAGCTTGATGATTTAACTCTTCTTAATTGGTGATTATGGTTCTAGAATGTCCTTTTTAAAAAAATCATTTTAAAACCAAAGCACTAATTTGACACAGTAAAAACAGTACAAATACCCAAATTTCAGAGCTGGCTTTTGCTAGATAGAGACTAAGAATGAAGAAACATTTTCCCTTTCCAGATAATAATTTAGAACATAAATAACTGTATTAAGTTCCACTGAATAGAGAATATGAAAGTTCTTGGTATAAAAAAAAAAAAAGAAACCTTAGTGTTTGAAGTTTGATAGTCATTTCATTCTACGGTGGGACAGAGACTGGATTTTGTTTGCTTTCCATAATTACTTCAGTGTCTCCCTCCATTTCAAAATTGAGATTCACAAATGAACTGGATACCACTGTTTCTGGTTGATCTGTCTGAACAATGGAATCGGTCTGTCGTTTATTCTGCTGATATTGTCTTTCTGCTTCTTCAGACATCCTGTTTTCTTCCTCCTCTTCTTCTTCCTACAAAGGGGAAATATCAAGAATAGTTGAAATATAAATATCCAAAAGGAATAGTATTTCTTCTCCCACTGTTAGCTTCTTGTGTCTTTTTTAAACCAAAACATCAGTGTCATGTCCAATTCAGTTTGGTCTAATTATGACTTACTTTCCCTTCCCCTATTCCCAAAATGAAACGATGACTATTGTAAAACATTTTAAGGAAAGTGAAGTTACCTGAATTGCTGCCCTCAATTTGCCTGAAGAATGGTCCAGCACAACTTAGCTTAAATGAGACCTGAATTAACTTTGACAGTGGCTATGCATTTTTTCAGATTAAGTTTAATCTAAATTAAAAATTAGCTAATACTGTATCACTTCAATTATAGAATGTCAGCCTATTCAGTTGAATAGGCTGGTTCATTCACAAAACGGTATAACATGATTAGTTTTCCCATAAGCACCTAATATACAGACAAAGCAGTCCCTGTCCTCAAGTAGTTTATAATCTAACAGGAAAGTTAAGACATGTAAAAATACTATTAAGACAGAAAGAAATAAGCACTATAGAGATTTAGAAAGAGTAATTTCTAGTTACAGAACTACTAAATTCATTGAGGAGATGGCATTTGTATTGGACCCTACAGTATGGGTACTCAGAACACAGTGAGTAACCCAGGAAGATTAATCTGAGGCTTGCTTGAAAATAAGAGAGACCATTTAGGAGGCTAATACAATAGTCCAGATGAGGCAATGAGGCTTTAAACAAGGCTCGTAGTGTTAAAAATACTTGTTTGTTAGTAAAACATCTTTGAAACCACACAACAAATATAAAGTCAGCTGACTCATCCCAGCCCAGCCATTCCCTCATTGTACCCTATGATCCAGTGACACTAAACTACTATTTTGCCATCACCCCAAACATACAATGTATTTTCATGCCTCTATATTCTAGCTTTACCTGAACTGCTGCCCTTGATTTACTTGAATAACAAATTATAATATTTATTGTGTGCTCATCAATATACACTAGATGCTGTTCTAAACATTTATGTATTAACTCATTTAATCCTTAGAGCAACCTTGAGCATGGATGCTGCAATTCTCCTTATTATAAAGATGAGGAAACTGAAGCTTATATAG
Organism: Avahi laniger; assembly: GCA_963575035.1. Taxonomy (NCBI): domain Eukaryota; kingdom Metazoa; phylum Chordata; class Mammalia; order Primates; family Indriidae; genus Avahi; species Avahi laniger. The sequence goes on along the minus strand of CAUYSK010077225.1, from coordinate 4,364 downwards.
GTTAAGTATCTTGCCCAAAGTTATAAAGTTACAAGTGGCAGAGATAGATTTTGAATTCAGGACCTTTGGTTCTTGAGCTCTAGAGTTAGTTTGGTTCTTAAACACTAAAGCTTTTTCCTCCTTTAAGTCTAAACTCAATTCACCCTCACATTGAGACCTTATACTTCTGCAGAAAGTTGCCCTCTCATCTTTGTGCATTGACTGGCACACACATTCCTAGTACTTACAATTTTCTGCGCATCAAACCAACTACACTTCTCCTATGCCCAGTACATGTACTCTAGGTACAGAGACTGGGTCTTGTTTCTTCATCTTAAAATTAGAATAATAATCCAAATAGATTGGTATATGAAGATTAAATAATATATATGAGGCACCTCACATAGCACTAGCACAATGAAATCTAGCTTAGTTTTGCATATAGATCCTATGGAAATTTCAGTTTTAAAGAATTCTAAAATGTATGTTAATCTGGTACAGAAATTAATGACTCTAGAATGGAATCCCTAGCATAAGGGAGCTATCTTTTGAGCAGCTAGAGAATACATATGCTCATTATGCAGTCCATCAAGTCCACAAAAAACCAAACTGAATCAAGACAATGTAAAGAGGAGACACACCTCCTTCTTCATCCGGTAATACTCATCAATGGCATACTGGTACTTTGGGGTACTGATGCCCAAAACAGATGCAATCTTCTCTCCAAGAAAGTCACACACTAAAGATACAAAAGTTAAAATTCCAAAAACACTTCATAAGCACTTTCTATGTGTAAGACACAGTAGGAATACAAGAGTTACTATTCCCACCCTCAAAGAGATTATAAAATCCAAACATATTTCTCTCTTCTGTTAATCTTCCCTGATTCCTCCAAGAAGTATTAGTAGCTGCTTCTGGGCTCCCAACAGTAGTCTATTCATATCTCCATTAATACACTTATCACCAGGTATTATAATTATCTGTTACATGACTATATTTTTAAGAAAAATTTATACTCTTAGAGGGTTGGGATATCAGTGGGCTAAAGGAGAGCAATGGTTTGTACTTACAACACTAAGTGCCTACCATGTGCCAGGCATTAGGAAGGATTAGACAGGTTAAAGAACTTGCCCCAACTGACAAACGCGATCCAAAATTCAAATCTAGGTCTGAATCTAAAGCTCATGCTCTTTCTATTATTATACCAGACTGTCTAGCAAGTATTGTACAGCACTCATATATAATGAGTGTTCAGTAAATGTTTGTTGAATCAATTACTATTCACAATTAGCCCTAATAAAAAGCAGAAAGTTATAGAAGCTATGAGGAGGTTAAAATTGGAAGCAGAGGAAAGCTTTATAATTTAAAACCTGTATTTAAAATTAGCATTAAGTCATAAGTTGATTATTCATTCCTTCAAGTATGACTGAAATATCAATTTAATAAATTAAATATGTATGAAATAAAAATATAAATAAACTGTAACTACAGGCTTTAGAACAAGCAGTGAGACAGAATGAGAACAATACCAGTGGGAGACCAAATCAAGCAATAGAGCAGCAAATAGTCGCTAACAGAAAGGGTTTAAGAACATGAAGAATGTATCTAAACTAATATAGTCATTCTTCAGTTCTTTTTTCCCTTAAACATAATCAGGGAGCTGAAGAATGTTTTCAGGTGAAATACAAGTTAGGTTAATATCTGCCAATGCTAACTAGCTTCTGAGGATGGAATAATGAACTCCCTATTATTTCTCCTTTAGTGTGGAAACATCCCATTTGGCAAAGCTCTTGTTCTTTGAGCATATTACAGCAATTATACAATTATACAAACGGAAAAACAATACCTGAGAGGGTTGATGTGGCAGCCCGAAGCATGTAAAACCATAAATAGGGACCCCAGGTAAGTTTTGTCTGTAACAAGAAGTCAGATTAGCAACATTCATACCTAAACTCACTCTATATATTTTCGCCAGAATGAAGTAGTCAAACAATTGGTAGGAACAGAGAATATTCTACAGGCAGTACTACAAATAGACTGCAATCCAATAAAAAATTTTAAATCATAAAGATAGAATTCCAAAGAGATACACACACACACACATGTATATAGATATATATTTTACTTCTATGATAGGATTTTTAACAGCTACAGAGTTGGTGACAGTATTCTTAAGGTTTACCCAGCCTTCTGGGATAATGAATTTTGCCTTCCATTTTAGAGATTTTTTTCCTGTAACAGAAAACTTTTCCTCTGTAACTGAGAATACTGCCTGGATATTACGGATATCATCAGAGAATGTGGTCATTTCTCTCTCTTTTTTCTTTAGCCAAATTGCAGTAGCTGGAGAAAGGGCTTTATTATATCTGTAGCAAAGTTCCTGGCCACAAAATTTTGGCTATATCTATAAAATTCTAATTCCAGGTGAGAGGGCAGTATAAACTTAATTTTTCTGAAAACTACAAAGGAGAGGAATAGAGATACACATCAATGAGTTGCAGGTATCGTCATGTATGCTGAGTGCACAAACCTTCTGCTAGTTGGGCAGGCCCAGTTGCCCAGAGCATGGCAGGCTTTTCATGAGCAGAGCCACTAAGATGTTGACTGCTCAGGACTTCATTGTGGGGCTGCTGGGGCATAGAAAGCCCCAAGTACAAAGAGCATGTTATCCTTTTCAACTATGGCACCCTTTCAGATATAAGAGTTTGAGTTGACAGGAACATGAGACCAGTTAACTGTATTAATTCTTGGATTTATTCCTAAGTGACTTTCTCTCTACACAAGTCTTCTGAATTCCTGCTTGATGGCAAGGGAAAAAAGGGGATGTTCTTTTTGTTCCATCTCTACTTGTCCTTGAATTTCCTCCCCCATCTCTACTTCATCCAATGGATTTGTCTCTACATGATGTTTCTGATACCCATATATTCTGTTTCCAAACACCACTCTCTACAAAGATATTTTACATTCACTCATATAACTATCTACCTAGTTAAGCCCCTAAAAGAACCAAAAAAAAAAAAAATGGAGCCACTGAAATGGAATTGGTAAATCACAGTCTAGATTATTTAGAGGTTGATAATCCAGAGGCTTCCTTTCCCATCTTACTGCTTTTTTGTCTTCACTGTTTACTTTTTTTTTAATTATTAAAAATTTTTTTATCTATATATTTTTAGTTGTCCAGATAATTTCTTTCTATTTTTAGTAGAGACAGGGTATCACTCTTGCTCAGGCTAGTATCAAACTCCTGACCTTGAGCGATTCACCCACCTCGGCCTCCCAGAGTGCTAGGATTACAGGAGTGAGCCACCGCGCCCGGCCTGTCTTCACTGTTTATAATCACAATACCAGAGAAGGTATATAACTGATAGAAAGGACCTTAAAGACTGACACAGTCTGACATACTTATAGTGGGGAAATTAAGTCTCAAAGAAATTAAGCAGGATAAGTAAGGGCATATCAAATGAGTTTTTAATGGTGGGACAATAAGGGACAAATAAGTGGCAAGGTAAGTTTTGTATCTTTAAGGTTAGAAAAGGACTAGACCATACAACCCAAGACAAGCTCAGTGTATGCCAGTAAGCCACCTCCACTGGCAGAATGCAATCAACACTGCATACCTCCATAGCTAATCTTGGTTCTAGATTCCATACGGTATTTTGTCAAGCTTGCCAAATAGATGATAGTTTGATTCTGTGCATGAAAAACCAGTAATACAAGCATGCTTCAGTGTACCAATATTTTGTTTATCAAAAGAAAACACAGTAAAGAGAGTACAATCAATCAAATACATTAATAATTGTTTTTTTTGTTTGAGGGGTGTGTGTGTGTGTGGTTTTTTGTTTTTGTTTTTTGAGACAGGGTCTTGCTCTGTCACCTGGGCTAGCGTGCAGTGGTGTCATCATAGCCCACTGTAACCTCAAATTCCTGGGCTCAAGTGATCCTCCTGCCTCAGCCTCCCAAGTAGCTGGGACTATAGGTGTGCACCACCAAATCTGGCTAAGTTTTCTATTTTTTTGTAGAGATGGAGTCTCACTCTTGCTGAAGCTGGTCTTGAACTCCTGACCTCAAGCAATCCTCCCACCTCAGCCTCCCAAAGTGCTAGGATTACAGATGTGAGCCATGTGTATGGCCAATAAAGTTTTAATATTGTTTCCAAGGAAAGAAGAGAAAACTTGTCCACAATCTTATGATTATGAGCACATTAAAAATGTAAACACAAGAATATCTGTTAAGATTGAGTAGATGGGTGAAAGTAGAGAGAAGGAAGCAAATAACACTCTTACTATAAAAAGTAGGTATGCCAATTTCTGTGACATTGTTCCTGAAAAGACATAGAAGTAAGGCAGTTCACTTTTCTCCATTTACTGAAGAATAAATGTCCAGGC
>CAUYSK010077222.1:0-18338 GCA_963575035.1 Avahi laniger | reverse complement strand
CCCGGCTAATTTTTTTTTTTCTGTATATTTTTAGTTGTCCAATTAATTTCTTTCTAATTTTAGTAGAGACGGGGTCTCGCTCTTGCTCAGGCTGGTTTCGAACTCCTGAGCTCAAACAATCCGCCCACCTCGGCCTCCCAGAGAGCTGGGATTACAGGCGTGAGCCACCGCGCCCGGCCATGTTTATGTTTGATATAGCTCTTTTCTTTAAAAGGGAATGGTTTGGGCTTTTATAAGTTTGTTTTTCATATTATATTTGTGAGTGCTAAGCTTAAGGACCACGCCTTGCCCCAGGGATCTGCCCAGGAAGGTTTAGGGAGTAAATAAATTTAGGTCTCTCTTTCCAGTGATTAAAACCAGCACAGTGTTTTGGCTCTCGTGCTATCATGCATCATATTTTGTGGAAGAGGGGACAGGGTCTTGCTGTGTTGCCCAGGCTGGAGTGCACCTGGGCAACCTGCTGCTTAGAAGTTGCAGGGAGACAGCTTTTCCTTCACTGTGAGAGAGATTTTCTGTCCAGCAATGGGATGGGCTGCCCCGGGAGGCAGTGAGTCCTCCAGCACTGGAGGCATCAGGCAGGGACTGGGTGTGCCTGGTCAGGGTATCCGAGAAGACTCCTGCAGCACAGGGTTGTGACGGGGGCTGACGCTGGCGTCCCATCTAAATGCTCACCTTCCCATCTTCCCCATCCTAACCTCAAACACCGCCTCCATCTCTCCTCTCAGATGAGGGTTGAGAGGTTGGACCAGTCGGATCGGTGGCTCTGCAGCCACCTGTGCACTGTGAGTGTTCCCTGCTGTCTGTTGGCTTCAAACATCTAACCCAGGCAGAGGCTATTGCTGATCTGGGGCGGGCCTTCCTCCAGCCCGGCTGGCGTCTGTGGCATTCCCTTAAACCTCCCCCAGCCAGGGTGGGCTCGCAGGGCTTGCAGGGCTTGCATTTCCACAGCGCCAGCTCTCAGCCTCCCTGTGCTCCTTCCAGGCCCTTCTGGCTGCACCAGCACCGCTCTAGAGGCAAGTTTGCATCTCTGACGTCCCCTCTGCAGGGATAGAGGCCCCCCCTCAGGTTCCGGGGCAGATGTGGGCACCTCCCCTGCTGAGCTGGGCTGCCTTCCCCGCCTGGGTACAGTGGGGTAGAGATGCCCGCCCTGGCAGTGTCTTTCCTCTCTCAGGCACCCTGGGAATGACCAGAAGGAGTCCCTTTCTATGGATGGGAAGCGGAGACAGACAACAGTGTGATCTCCAGCCCGCTGCTGTCTGGGAGAACTTTCTGCAAAGACGGGAATGTTCGGTACCTGCGCTGTCTAGGATGGTAGCCCTTGGACTTAAATGTAGCTAGGACGATTGAAGAACTGAGTTTTAAACTTTGTATAATTGTCAAAGGCCGCATGTGGCTAGTACTGGAGCTGGCTCTGAGTCAGGACATGGTGCTGACAAGTGTTTCTGTGGCCTGTCACAGCTTGGGAAGCCTGAGACGTTTGTTTCTCCACCGTCTTCCCCTAGGGCCACATGCCTCTCTGTGTGGCCCCTGGACTGCCTGTGTCAGAATGGCTTGGGAGCTTCTGTTGTTGTTTTTCATTGTCATTTCCTGGACCCCATACCAGGCCTGAGCAATGGAAAACATCTGGGAGTGGGCCCAGGAATCTGCATTTTAAATGTCATCCCCACCCCACCCCTGGTGATGCTGCCCGCTGCGTTGGAGGACCAAGGCCTCCAGTGCCTGCGGCCTTCACTTCCGTGGGTCTTCCCAGCCTCCAGTGGCCCACTGTGCCCTTCGTGCCTTTGCCCCCAGCCCCATACGCGCAGGAGCTGGGCCAGCAGTTCTTGAGGTGTGCTGCAGGACCCGCCATGCGGCCGCACCTGGGGACTTGTTGGAAATGCAGATTCTCTCTTGCCCCAGACCTGCAGAATCAGAAACTGGGGTGGGCCCAGCAGTCCCCCCAGGTGATGCTGATGCAGCTACAGTTGGAAACCCATCACTGAGCAAGTCTGTTCCTTCTACTTAAATTTTCCTCTTTTCCTCCCTCTCCCCCCCCTTCCCTCTCTCCCTCCCCTTCCCCCTCCCCCTGTACCCTGGCCTGTTCCCTCCCCAGCTGCCAAGAGCAGGTTGACCCTTCCACGCCTAGGGGCTGCTGGGGGTGTCACTAGATGGTCTGTCTGCCTTTCACAAGGGCCTTTGGAGATTGTGGCCTTTCCCAGGGGACAGCCATGATGGTGATGCTGGGGAGGCAGGCAGAACAGTGGCCAGTGGTGCCCTGCCCATCCTCCCCCCAGCATCCCAAGTGGTGGCCGCCTGTTCTCCCCGTGCCAGAATCTCAGAAGAGCCGAGGGCCAGATGGGCCCATTCCCCTGGAGCCTCCAAGCCCACTCTTGGGGACAGAGACTATGCTGCTTCCCTGTGCGTCCATCAGGCCTGGAGGGCTTTAGCCCAGCCCACAGCTGTGCTCAGCAGACAGTGAGATTCTATTTAATGCCTTCCCAGTGCATGTGGAGCAGCTAGGGAGGTGGCGGCAGAACATCAGCCCCGGCTTTGCTGCTTACCTGCTGTGGGACCTTGTGCAGGTCACTCGCCCTCTGCACCTGGGAAGTGAGATCACAGTGCCAGCCCAGCTCGGCTCACTGCTTTGTGGTTGCTTTACAAGCTCGGATGTGGAAGTGTTTTGTATACTCTGAGGCACCTTAGAAATGCTGTTGGTACCATCGGTGATCTTGTTCCCACTAGGAGGCTGGTGAGGGCAGACCTAAACCTAGGATGACCAACTCGTCCTGTGTTGCCCGGGACTTTCCTGGTTTTAGCACTGAAAGTCCCACATCGTGGGCTACCCCTCGGTCCCGGGCAAACTGGGACAGTGGGTCACCAGTGCCCTGCTCTGCTGTGCCAGCCACACTGAGCTGCTTTTGCTGTATAGAAAGTGATCCCTCCGCCCTCCCAGCAGCTAGGGCATCACCTGCCTGCCCCTCCCCCCTTCCGGCTTCACTGATCACATTGATCCTTCCCACCCTGCGAGCAGCGATGGATGGTGTGCTGACCACCTCTTCATTATGTTACCCATGCCCATGTGCACACTTCCATCACTCATTCCAGAAATACTTACCAAAGCCCCAACAGGATGCCAGCCACTGACGGCTGAGCCCTGCTCTCTTGGCACATTCCGCAAGAGGAGCTTTTCTGTCTAGAACCCTAAACTTAAACTGGAAAGATACCCTTCCTCACCTTCTCTCCAGATCCGACAAGGCTCCTCGTTCATCTGCTTGGCGGCACGAATGCCTGTTCTGTACTCGATTTGCTGCAATGAACTGTGAACTCGGGACAGTCCCCTTCCGCCTCCAGTGGAGGGGCGCACTCTCGCCGTCCCACCTACGCCTTTCTAGTTCGGACCTCTCTTATCTCCCTGCCCAGTACTAAGTCCGCATTCCCCCGATCCCGGGCCTCTCTCTAACCCCTCCTCATAGCCTTTCTGGCTCATTCCAGTCTCTCTGCGGAGCCCTTGCGTTGCCATCCGCGTGTGTCATCGGAGCGCAGTGTACGGGAGAGCGATCCTGCAGAATGCGGGGGAGTCCTTCAGCACATGTGCGTTTGGGCCCCTCACCAGGTGCTGCGGGATCATAGGAAAGCCTTGTACGCCCTGCCGGTTAATTACTGTGCAGATTTTCTTGGAGCACCTACTGTGGGTCAGGTCCTGTTAGCAGGAGCAAGGAACTCAGTTTTCTCTTCTATTAATTGTCCATTCTTTCTCTTCTTTCCTCTCCTCCTTGGTCCTCAAGGACCACCTAAACAGTTGCCACTCTGCGGGTCCTTCCCTAGTCTCCTGGTCATAAAAAACCCATGTCTTCTCTGCCTCTCTCCCTCCTATCCTTCTTGGAGCGCACATGTCTCAGGCAGGCTTGTGGGAGGCTCCCTGGATCTGTCAGCTTCCTGAGGATGAGGCCTGGGTTGGGTTGACTGGACACCCCCCACCCCCGTACCCCTGTTCCCTCATGGGCCTGTGTAAGTGCTGTGATGTCCCCATCACCAGCCTCCTGGCACATCCCTGATAAAGCTGAGCTCACTGAGGTCTGCGGCAGCAGCTGGTGCTTTGGGGACTCCAGACAGCATCTGGCTCTTCTCAGCCTTCCCAGCAGGAGTCCGATTTTCCAGCCTGTGTCTGAAGCTTGGCCGTCTCTCTGGAAAACACTGATCCCCTTTAGAGGAGACTTGAATCCATACCTGGCAGACAGGCAGATGCCACCTTCTCACAGCAGAGCAGGGAGCGGGCAGCCCGGGAAGGTAGGACTCTAACAGACACAGTTGGTTTGCCTCTGTGCTTGGTGTTGTTTATGGCTACAGTCCCCAACCCCGTCCCCAAACCCCGGGCCGCAGACTGGAACCCGCCCGTGGCCTGTTAGGAACCAGACCCCAGAGCAGGAGGTGAGCACAGGTGAGCAAGCGAAGCTTCATCTGTATTTACAGCCACTCCCCATCACTGGCATCATCACATAAGCTCCGCCTCCTGTCAGATCAGCAGTGGCATTAAATTCTCATAGGAGCTCAAACCCTACCGTAAACTGTGCATGTGAGGGAGCTAAGTTGCTCGCTCCTTGTGAGAATCTAATGCCTGATGATCTGAGGTGGAGCTGAGGTGGTGATGCTAGCACTGGGGAGCGGCTACAAATACAGATTATCATTAGCACAGAGGTTTGACTGCACAATAAATGTAATGCGTTTGAATCATCCTGAAACCATCCTCCCTTCCCCCGTCCGTGGAAAAATTGTCTTCCATGGAAACCGGTCCCTGATGCCAAAAAGGTTGGGGACCACTGGTTTAGGGCATATCAACCCCATGTAGGAGAGTGAGCGCCCCTCACCGAGCTAAGACAAGTACACAGACCCAGGGTACTGAGTGTGGGGATATTGGAGACCCTGTACCAAGTGCTTAGGGCCATAGGGCCGGACTGTCTGGCTGCAAATCCTTCCAACGGTGGAGACCCTCTGAGTGTGTGTCCTCATCTGTAAATTGGGGATGCTAGTCCTATTTAGTAGGGATTTGTGGAGATTAAATGAGAAGATGATACATGCATGGTGCCTGGCACACACTAGATGCTTGATAAACATCATTTGCATCAGTTCCATACGAAAATGGGTGCTGAATGCTACTCCCAGAGAGATGCCCAGGCCGGACAAGTCCAGAGTCAGTGATCAGTAGGGGATAAAGCACACAGGGCAGGCTGAGGACTGGTTGGGGAGAAGCCTTTGCTGTTAGCATCTGCCGGGGCTTCGCTCTTCCCCTCATAGGTGGGCATCTGGCAGCAGTTTGTCAGAATCTTTACCATTATGAGAAGCCCACATAGGAGACTCTTGAGCAAGCTGCTTAATCTCTTTTGAGCCTCAGTTTCCTAATCTTGTAAAATGGGAGCGATGGTACCTATCTTGCAGGGCCTGTATACAGTAGGTACATACTAAATGGAGCTGCCTTTTTATTGATAAACCATCTTAAATACTGTAGGGAATACAACGGATTGCAGGTAATGAAATGCTTATTGAGCATAGGGTTCGCGCTGTATGGGAGGTCCGTTCCATGGGGTGGGGTGTGTGTATGTGAGAGTGTGTGCCTCTGGGCACTCCTCTGCCTGTTGGGACATCAAGAGCCTTGACAGTGACTGTGCTTTTAGCTTTGTTCTCCGCGGCTCAGGGTCCGGTCCCGGCACTGTACTGAGCGGTGGTAACAGGAGGTCTGTGCAGGGGGGCAAAGGCTGAGTGACCCCACAGTCAGCAGGAGCCTAAGCTGACCTTTGGGAGGTCCTAGAGCTTGACACCCTCCGCAGCCTCAGGAGTGTCCTCCATCCAGCCAGCCTTCCCTCAGAGCATTTAACTGAAGCTCTTAAATGCTAGAGATTCTGTTAGGATGTTTGATTTCTAGCAAAAAAATTGAAAATAAAAGCATGCTTGGGAGACAGAATCTGATTGGTTCTTGCCTAACCAATGGTTTGGCAGATGGTGGATCATGTGACCCTCCTGGCCCAATCAGCTGCCTCCGTAAGTGTGGGCGGGGTACTTGCTATACAGAGCTGCTTCCTTCCGGGGGCTGTAGGGACGTGGTTGGGGAATTATTCAGGAAAGGAGGACAGATTGACTTATGATGTCCAGTGCAGGTGTTCCTCCTGAGCTTGAATGCCTTCAGGAATTAGAAACTCACTTCCTCTCCAGGCAGCCCCTATAATTTTTGATTCATTTTAAGCATTCGCTCACCTATATATTGAGCCAAAGGTCGGCCTCACGGTGGCATCCACCCTGTGGCCCATGTCCTACCGTTTGAGGATCTTACACACCAAATCTATTTCCCCAGCATGATGACCCCTCTGTTGTAAGAAAGCAGCCACTGTGGCACGTAGACCAGCTTCATTTCTCCAGGCGTGTTTCCTCCCAGCCAAGGCAGAGTAGATGGTACGGGGTGGGTGGGAGCACAGGACGTCTGGCCTCGATCTGCCCAGCTTGGCCACCCTTCGATCTCTTGTCCCCCACTGGGAGCCCTTTGTGAGAGTGGAGGAAGGGCTGCTGGAGCCATAGCCTTCTCCTGAAGAATGTTCCCTGTGTTTTCCTGGCCCTCTCGGAAGTCCTTGTTTAGAAGGACTCAACAGGAGCCTGAAGACATCAGGCAGCCCCCCTGGGAGCAGGCAAGGGGGGGCAGGTAGAAATGATAGTGGGATGCTATCAGGGCAGGTGGGGCTAGCTCAGGAGCCGGGCCAGGCCAGGCAAGTGGAATGTAATGCCCTTCCCTTTTTCTGCAGGCTGCCCTGTACCCCTACACCCATGCTGACAGCTCTTAAGTTCACATACTGCTTTTGGGGTCTGTGAGTAGTGTCCATGGCCAAATACACAGTACCTGCCTCTTGATAAGAGAGTCCTGTGAACATTTGCATGTGGCCAAGAGATTACAAAAAGAGGAGGATGCTCAGTCTCTACTAGGACCCAGGGGAAAAAAGAGGAGGGTGAAGGTGGAGAGAAAACAAGACATTAAATGTGGACCATTGAAAAAGGTGATTGCATTTTTCTGCCTGGAGTGTTTAACTTGAATCTGCAGCCTGCCTTCCAGGCCAGCCTTGGATGGGGAGTCTATTTTTTTGCCCCCTTGCCTAGAGTTAGCTTTTTGTAGGTCTGCATATGGAGAAAAGGACAATTTAGAGGGAGATTTATAGCTTTCTCCAGAGACCTGGAGCAGGGAGGATTTCCTGGGCATCAGAATCATCCTGAGTTAATTGCCGTGACAGCTGAAAGGATCTTAGCTGCAAACTCTTCAGTCTTGCTGAAATCCATGCTGTCCATTCACTGGAGAAGGACCCGAGGGCTGCTGTCCTGTCTCGTTCCCTGGCCTCCTGGGTCTGGGCTTCGTCGTCCCGGGCGTCAGGACTAGAGAGTAACCAGAACTCACATTGTTTTTTCTCTGAATTCCTGGGATGTCTGCAGCTCTGGGCCGTCCCCCACTGGAGGCAGGGTGACCTCGCTGGCCTGGTTGGTGATCAGCCTGCAATTCCAGAGAGACATGGCAACAAGCCCACACATGGCTTTTTCTTGTCCCAAGTCGAGTTACAATGCAAACACCTGCTCCCGATTAGAACACTGACTTCTTCAGTTGGCTTATTTTCTGCTGCTGTACCTAAGCATGGAAGCAGTTTTTAAGGATCACAAGTCGTGGTGTTTATGCGTCTTGTTTTGTCTTATATCCCCACACCCGCCAGTCCTGTATGCCCTGGGTACACATGACCCAGAGTACACGTGACCCAGTGTACAACATCTGTCCTCCTTCCCCCTCAAGCTGCCACGAGTGATTGGTAGTATTGCAGATGTGTCAGGAAAGAGGTCTCCATAGGGCCCAGACGTCCCGGGGATATCTATGGTTTGAGGTTTGTGGAGTGGGGAGGGAAAGAGGAAAGATCCAGGAGTTCAGCTCAAGTGAGAAGGGCAGGAGAAGCGCAGCTTACGAGAATAAAACACATAGTTGAAGCTTTCGACCTGCTCCCAGCTGTTGGCATCCAGTCCTGTGCTCGCTGCCGTGTTTTCCTTTGTTCAGGCTGGACTCTGACCCTGCAGCAGCCAGACCTGGAACCTGCTCTTCTCTAGAACCTGCTCATTCTCTCCTGGGAGATGCAGAGGTAGGAGCGGCTTCAGGGAAAATCATGTTTGGTCATGAAAGCACCTCTGGCCCGAAAAGTGCAGTCCTAGGAGGGCTTTGGCCTCATCTAATTCTCCTTTAATTCTGGCCTGTGCCTTGAGCTGGCTGTAGTTCAACGGGCACTTCTTGGGCTTCAAGCGTGGGTCAGGGCTGGGCTAGGTGCTCCGGCTCACGATACCTGGGTCCTGCCAGGAGGAAGGACCTGGAAGGATGATGTGTTCTTTGCAAGAGATTCCCTTGTCTGGGTTGGCAGGGTCATTATGTAATCCTCCAAGAAAGGCAGGCTCGAGCTGGTCACCACTGGTGAAAATTCTGCATTCCTTTTTTTCCTTCCTACTTGTTTTTAAGACCATAGTGCTGGGACATTGTCTTGTGTTCTGTCAAGCTGGGTGTGAGCTGTGTGTGTGTGTGTGTGTGTGTGTGTGTGTGTGTGTGTGTGTGTGTGTGTGTGTTGTGGGGGTGGAGAGCCATGGGTTTGTTTTTTTTTTTTCAATTTACATTTTTGGAATAGTTTTCTCCTCTGCTCTCCCTAGAGGCGGCATGCAGAGTGGAAACAGCGTTTGGCTTGTTGAGTTGCTGGTGGAGCCGGCCAGACAAGGGAACCATTTGGTGCGACGTCAGCGACTGCTCAGAGCAGGAATTAAAGTCGCATCTCTTCTTTCTCAGTCCATAGACTGGAGAAAGCCAGGGGGCGGCAGCAAAATAGTGCCCAAGCCTCCAGATGAGGATCCCACGGGCCACTTCCCAGCTGCTGTAAGCCCCACCTGCAGACATCTCAGCAAAGAATGTTCTACCTGGGGGTTTGAGTCGGGAGATTCCAGAAGTCCCTGGAGACCCAGGGACACTCTGCTGACCAGGGGCTGGTCTCACAACCAGAAAGCAGTGGCTCTCGAGGGAGAAGCAGAAAGGAAAGTGACTGAAATGTGTACAGCACTTGCCATGTGCCCAGCACTGTTCTTTTGTGTATATAGCTTATCATTCAATCCTCATAGCAACCCTGTGAGGTAGGCACTGTTACCCCATTTTACGGATGAGGGAACCAAGGCACAGAGAGGTGAGGTGACTTGCTCAAGGTCCCTTGGTTAGCAAGTGGCCGGGACTCAGACTCAGACCACCTTGCCCAGAGCTGTGTTTCCAGCCACGCAGACTGCGCGGCCTCCCAGGCGAGGTGCTCAGCGAGTGTTAAAACTAGAAGTCGGTGTGCGGCTCGTGTGCCAGGGTGAAGTTTTCCTGTGGGGGAAGAAGTTCTGTCCTCAGACGTAACGGTGACTCGAGGACTTGAGTTTTCCTCCTCATCCCACATGCTCCCCCCACAAAAACTCACATTTTTCTGTGTCTCGATTACGTGTTTGGTTCATAGACCACGTTGCTGCAACGCCCCAAGTGAAATGCGGGTGTGTCGCTAACCGGCTTGCTTCCTTTCTAGTCTTGAAGGTTGTGGCTGGTGGGGAGGACACAGTTGAGGGGGCCTTGTTGGTCTCCTCCTTGGTTGCGGAAGCCATGACCACGGAGCCCCCTGGAGAGGGGACGGACCACTCTGGCATTGTGGGCCCCCGGCCATGTGAATAGACAGGGGTCCTAGGAGAACAGGAATGGTCAGAAAAGCCCAGAGAGGTGTCTCCAGCCTGGCCTGCAGGGTGTCTGCGCAGCGGGGAGGCATGGGCCGGGGGCAGAGTCAGGTGGGGCATTGGTCTCAGGCCTCCCTGCAGCCCGGGCTCCCTGTGTGACCTGGCTGGGCCTTGGGCCTTGGGGTTGGCTGCCCTTAATGAGGACAATAAAACCCACCCTTGTAATACTCTCAGGGAGCTGAGACTTAAACGTAGTAGAAGTGAGAAGACTTTGAAGTTAAAAGCACTGTACTCAGCAATACGAGCCCGCAGCGAAGCCTTCTGTCTTGTTCTAGGCAAGGCAAGAGGCCTCTCGCCTGCCTTGCCAGCTGGTCTGCACCCTGGGCTTTCTTCCAGGCTGCATTTGTTAGGATGTGGGATTGAGGTGCCCTGTGGTGGCCCTGGGGTGACCCCATGGCACGTCGCAGAACAGCGTCCCAGGAAGAAGCTGCCCAGCTTGGCCTGGGACTCTCTAGCAGCCTGTCCTTGCAAGCTTCCCACAAGAAGCTTGTAAAAAGCTTGTAAGAAACTTTGCAGGCCTCTTACTCTTTGTGCCTTAGTTTCCCCATCTGTTAAGCAGGAATAATAACCACCCCCCAAGGTTGCTGGGACATTGCATGGGACGTGTGCCTGGCACAGAGAGCTCCTCTGGGCCTTGCAGCTGCAGGTTGTGGGAGTCCAGTCGTGCTGGAAACCCAGTGGGGTTTCCTGTGAGCCAGCCCCGCATGGCGGGCCTGCTCTTTCTCAGCCCAAGGTAATTTTTCAATTAACTCGATTGGCTGGAAACCCGGGCACCCCAGAGTGTGGGAAAATGGCCCAGTCCGGAAGAGCCCTCACCTCTGCCCCTGCCTGCTCGGGGCTTGGCTTCCAGAGGGAGGATCCGATTTCACATCAGGACACCAGGATGTGATGATCCCTATGCCCCTCTGAAAAATCCCAGATGGCGCCTTCTGGAAGCCCCAGCGGCCTCCACGCTGGCGGCCAGCCTGCCTTCCCTCACCGCCCCTGCCCTGCCTGGGCTCCGGTGGGGAGTACCTCTAACGGTGCTCGTTAGTGACTTTATTGCTAAACAATTTAGATAGGCGGCCCTGCCAGTTTTCATAAGTGAAACATTTAAAGTATGCAAAGCATATTTTATTTCTTCCTGGAGCAGCTGCTCAGCTGGGCCAGAGAGTCATTGGAGTCAGGTCTGTGGATTTGTGAGCTGCCCTCCAGCGCTCGCAAGCTCCCCACCAAGGGGCAGTGTCCGCTCCGGCCTGGCGTGCCCTCTTTGCGTGGGGTCAGGCACGCTCTGCGCTGGCATCGGCGGCTGGCTGCCAGTGCCTATGGGGGGCCTACAGGTGCCAGCCCCGTCCTGTGCGCTGGCACAGCAGCCCTGGGAGATGGATGCTATTATATCTCCATTCTCCAACAAGGACAGGGTGGGGACCTGCCAGGGTCAAACAGCTACTGCAGGACAGAACCAGAATTGGAACCAGGCTATCCAGTTCCAAAACCACTGCACATAACCGTCACTGTCACCATTTTACCGGAGGGGCAGTGGAGGGACGTGGAGGTCATGCAATTGCAGGAAACACTCCCTGTCTTCGTTCACCTTCAGAAGCTGCATTTGAGACTGTGAGGTCTCCGGGTCTGCCGTTAGCTTAGACGACAGTCTGGACTTGGTTTACATTCTTCTCAGAGCCCAGATCTGTTTGCCACAGGGGTCTGAAGATGCAGGAATTTCAGGCTCACCTCCCTTCGTCTAGGAAAGCCTCAGCCTAGCTCTGGTCACCCACTTCTCTTCCTGGCATCCTGGCTCACATCTGCGGGGCCCTTGGCGCGCCTTACACATTTCGGTGCGTTTAACCCCTGAGTCGGTGTCTGAGACGGGCTCGGAATGTGCAGGCCTGAGCATCGTTTCCAGTCAGGCTTCCAGCTCACAGTCGCCAGTGGCCTAGGGGTTGAAGTTGTGGATTCCAGACATTCCTCTGGGCCTCAGTTTGGCTGTCTGTAAAATGGGGATAGAAATGCCTGCTGTTTCCCTTTCCTGAGAAGAAGGTCACTCTTCCTCCCGGAGCTGGCCATAGGAGAACCTGTTCTTTGACAAGCGGGACAGGCAGTCTCCACGTGGATTCCGTGGATTCTGGTAATGGGTGGAGAAGGAAACTGAGACGCGGGGTGTTGCGCTGCTGACTCAGACTCCGGGCGGGAAAGGCAGCGGGGCTGGGCTCCCTGCAGCTTCAGGGCCTTGGTCAAGGTGGTTCCTCCCAGTTTGCAGTGCGCTTTGTGCTCCCTGCCTTGATTGTGTCCCTAGTCAGCTGGTGGCCATGCTGGGCCTTCTTTATTTCAATTCTTTGTGTTTCCGTAATTTTTTTTTCCCTGCGGGTGGAGAGGAGGGAGCAGGCATGAGAGGTCAAAGTCCTGCATGGTGGAGTGAAGAGGGAGACAAGCAATGCCACCTGCTGCTTGCTGTCCCTCCCCTGGATATGTCCCTTCTGGAGCCTGGCTTGGGGAGGGGAGAAGACCGTTGAAACAGCCACGACTGGGGGACTTGGCCATTTTATTCATCAGAAGCTCAAAGACCCCAGGTTCAAAGAAAGGCCCAGTTTCAACTCTGTGTCTACTTGTCAGACCCGTTGTCCTGGCATTTAGCTTGGGAAATATGCACAGCATGGTATTTCGGGCTGGGAGCCTGGTCCAGTGGGTAAAAAAATGAGCTTTGGAATCTGTCAGGCTGAGCTGGGATCGGCTGTGCCACCTGGACCAGCTGTATGACCTTGAACAAGCCAGTCCACCTGCCTGCCTCTTCACATCTGCAAGACGGAGAGGACGCTAGCGCTTCTCCGTGGGTTGAATTGGAGAGAACTTGGTCGGCCGAGGCTCGGTGCCAGGCACATAGGGAGCACCCAGATGGGAGCTGGAATCCTCAGGTGAACCCCCCAGGGGCTGTGGGGTTGGTGTGAGGATGCTTCCAGATGGGGGAAGAGGAGAAAGGCTGATTTGGGCAGGAAAAGTCTGGAAATGGCCTTGAGGCAGAAGTTGAAAGTTTTGCACCATCCAGGGTTTCAAGCCAGGGGGACTGGTCCCTGCGGTCAAAGAGGAGCTAGAATTGAAGTCCAGATAGTGGTAGGTGCTCACTGCTTTTGTGGGAAGAAATAAATTCCATTGTCCATCTCTGCTTATCCAGTCTCTGAAGGGAGAGTGACAGCCTGCAAGTCTGTGGGAGTCCTGGGCACCCAGAAAATTGTCCCTGGCAGAAGCAGTTTATCACAATTCTTTTTTGGTTACAAGGGACAGAAAACACAACTCAAGCTGGCTTAAACACAAAAGGGAATATATTGGTTCACGTAACTGAAAAGTCAAGGGGTAGATTCTGGCTTGAGATGTGGTGTGATCCAGGACTCAGGTATGCAGGTATTATCTGAATCCTGCCCTCGTCTTGCTGGCTGCCTTCCTCATGGTGACAAGATAGCTGCCAGCAGCTTCAGGCTCCGTCCTCACAGCCTGAGCCCATTAGTAAGGAGAGCACCTGGATCTTGGCCCAGAGGTGACCTCTGATTGGAGTGGCTTGGGTCCTGCGCCCTCTCCTGAACCAGTTCAGTTCTCTGACTGGCCAGACTAGGTCATTTCCATCCCTGAACCACTGGTGTTGACAGTGGGGGCTCCCCACAGGGACATGGAGGTGTTATATTGAAAAGAACTAAGCATAAATGCCAGCTGGACAGAAACATCTGCTGCCCAGTCTGGGTGGGGAGCGGACAATGAGGAAATTTGGAAAGAAAAGGCCCAGTGCGTAGCATCTGCAGAGGAAGCAGAGCCTTCGAGGCTTAGCTCGACAAGTGTGCTGGGACGACTTCTCGTACGGAGAGGCCGGCCCGGGACAGCCCCCATCAGCCCAGCAGATTTGCAATGAGCTGGCCACAGCCCCCTGCTTCTAACCCACAGTGAGAAATGTGCTCATCGAGGGCTAGAGGAGGCCGCCGGCAGGCCCTGAGGACAGGCCAGCCCTTGCCCATCCCTCCTGCTCAAGAAAGCAGATAGGGGCAGGCTCTTTGTAGTCACTAAGGAGGCAGCCTGGCACAGGCTTTGGGACTGAGCAGTCATTGTCACAGCCCATCAAGGACTCCGCCGCCCGGGCAGCAGGCAAGTGCCTGCTTCTCCCGCCCCCAGCCAGGTGGTGTATCCGGAGGTTCACGTGCCTCCTGGTGCTCGAAGTACCTGCCGAGTGAGTTTTGCAGCCTCAGCCATGAAGGTGGTGCCCAAGCCTCAGGCAGACCGCAGAGAACCACATTCTACAGCACCAGTCCTCAGGTTAAGATCTCCCTGAACTGCGTGCCGAATGTTTGCAATTCCTCAACTTCCCTAGGACGTCTCTGCTTTTCACCCTGTGACAGTCACTCTTCCAGGGCAGGGACCTTGTCTTGGTTGCTGGTGCCTGGCACAGTTGTATTAGTAGCCCAGTCTGTGCTTGGTGAGGGGCGAGTGGAGCTGATACAGCAGCCCCCTGTCCCAGGACAGCATCAGATTTCTGGGGCGTGAGCTGGATGGGCACAGCTCCCCCGGGGAACGGTGGCCCCTAAGCAGGAAGGTGGTGGAAGAGGATTAGCTTGGCACTCAGGGCCCCAGGAGGGTCTGGCTAAAAGCTATGTTTATAGGCCAGCGGCTGCACCGGAAGAGCCTCTGCAGGGAGGAGGACAGATTAAACACGCCTGAAGGAAAAAACGGTTACTGTGAAATATGAGAAAAGGACAAAGGCTGTATTACCTGGGTCCCTGCAACGCCACCCCACCCCCAGGTAAGAATTACCTGGGAGCGCCCTTGGGAACAGCATTGTGGCGAAGTGGGTGGGTGTCATCTGAGAGCCGCCTCCTGTTTGGGGCGTCACCCCCATGCCGTGAGTGTCGGGATCATATGACAGGGGCCCAGAGAACGTGGAAATCTCCAGCAAGCCATAGTCCAGCTCTTGCCTGCCTGTCTCCAGGGGACTCCGGGAGGGACAGGAGGGTCAGCTTCGTGAATCGGGACAGAGGTAGTTTAAGCAGATGGAGCTGTTTCCAGCCCCCCACTTTGGGACTGGGCAGGACTGGGGAGGCTGGGCTGGGCCTCAGAGGGTCGGCCCTGTGCCAAGGCCAGGCTCTCCCTGCCCCAGAGTCCCAGGGTGGCCGACAGAAGGTGCCCTTGAGGCTGGCTTTCTGCAGGCCGCGGCTCCCAGACTTCCCTCTCCACAGGCAAACCCTTAAGTTCAGGACGACCCTGCCGAGTCTCCCTGTGGCAGCTCTGGGCAGTTAGAGAGCTCGGAGGGCCCCTCGGAGTGGGGTCCGCAGCGGACGGCTGCTGCCGCTGCCGCCACTGCCCCGGGCTGGCCAAACCAGGACTCCCCGCCCCACTCAGAAGTCGGGTCAGCTCAGCGAAGGGGCTCAGGTTCTGTGACCTCTGGCCTCCCCGGCTGGGGAAAGGATGAAAATGGGGGTAACTCTCCAGGGCGGGTTTGAGGGCTCTCTGCCTACCACCTGCCGGCCCTGAGAGGGAGGGTGCACAAGGCTTTCGCCTGCCTTGGGGGGCACCTTGCAGCCTGGCAGCTGTACCTGCAGGGAGACGGGTATAACTCAGTGGGTACAAGCAGCAGCTCTGCCCCCGGACGGCCTGGATTTGACTCTCCGTGCCTCAGTTCCTTTGTAAAACGGGGGCATCCCCTAGGGTTCTTAAAGGGGTTGAGAATTGATGCACGTGAAGACTCAGAACAATCCCGGCATGCTCGAGGGGCTCAGAAAGTGTCAGCTACACCTGGGCGAAGGTGATGAACGCATGCAAAAGCAGGGGGAATGTGTGGAAGCAGCCGAGTCTGAGCTACCCACAGACGTGCAGGGGAGCAGAGGAGGTGCCTGTCCACTGGCGAAAGCCCCCAGCCCCTCTGCCCCGGCGGCGGGCTCTGCCAGCGACCCGCTGTCTGATTCCCCCTTTTCAGGATTCCCCTCCTCCACTGAGTGTGCTGGCCCTTGTGGACACATTAACACGTTCATCCTGTTACTGTTCAGCCTTAGGGGCCTGCGAGCCCCTGTCTCTTCAGGCGGCTTTGCCAGTAAGAGCCATTGTGTTTCAGTCTTAAAGCTTTGACCCTCAAGGGCAGTCTTCCTCCTCGTTGTTAAAAGAAGCATCATCCCAGTGTGCTAAGACCGCACTTGTACCGGATATGGCAGCCAAGGGAGCAGTAGCATCTCTGAGCGCTCACAACCTACTGGGCACTGGGCCAGTCTGTGGCCGGGCAGCTTCAGAGCCCTGCAGGCCTGGGTGTGGTCCCACGCCCCAGCAACATCTCAAGCCTCAGGCGGGGTCCCCCCAGCCCTGCACGGGTCGTCGTGGGGATTCAGTGAGATGGTGCCCAGAGTCCAGCACGGGGCATCGGGTGCCTGGGAGTGGCAATGGCCGTGTTCTCTGCAAGGCTGGACAGGGACAGTGGCAGGTCAGTGCAGGGCGTTTGTCATCTGGAAGTGACCTCCATTTGGCGGTGGTGAGTGTTGGATGGTTCTCCAGGCATTTGATTTCTTTCCCATGCTGTGTGTGTAGCTCCCGCAAACACCCGGGTGTTTCCCGGGCACACAGGCCCCCCACCGTGCACAAAGCCACCAACATCAGCGGGGCTTAGACCGAGGTACGCCTTCCACTGGGACCTGCTGGAGGACGTGGGGCTGGGTGGGGCTCTGTACCTGGAGTTTTGTGGGGTGGGGGGGAGGGAGGGCTATAAAAATGAGTTTTAAATGGAAAATCCGAAATATGTTACTGCCATATTTAGATATTTTTTTCTCGAGGTGTAATTTGCATATAGTAAAATGTGCTGCTCTTATGTGTACAGTTTGCATTCAGCGAGTTTTGATAGGTGTGGGCTTGGCTGCCTGTCAGGTGTCCACCCAGGATGGGCAGCCGGGGACAGTCCCTCCCAGCCTGGCCTCCACCCAGCGCTCCCCAAGCTCTCGCGTCCGTTGTTCTCCTGACCGGTGACTCAGCCTTCAGGCCCCACCCTTTAACCGGCCTTCGCTGCTGTGTGATCGCCCCTGCTGGGTCGGAGTGGGGCGCAGGGTCGGGGTTCTGCAGTTACGGAGGCCAAGGCCTTCTCTCGCCCTTTTCCGTAATAATGACATGATGAGCTCCATTTGACCTCCATTTAGAATCTTCCGGAGTGCTTGCACTTAGCTGATTGCTTTGTTTAATGTTTACCACAGGCCTGAGAGACTGGTCTTGGTCCATTTGTAGATTAGAGGTCAGAGGTGAGAGGTCACTTGTGCACAGGTCAAACAGCTGGGAAGTGGGGGAGCCAAGACTGAGCCCCGCGGGCCAACCCCCAGACCCGCGTGCCCACCTCGGTCTCAGCGCCGCACCTGGCGCTTCTGCCACGTGCCTGCAGAGCCCTGCACCGAGCAGGGCAGAGTCTGCCCTCGTGGAACTGACGGTCTGGCCCCATGGCCGCAGCGTTCTGCAGGAGCTGCGTGGGGGCTGTTGGTGGGCCAGGACCACCATGCACGGAGTGGCCGACTCGTTGTCACCCAGCTCCACCGAGGGAAACAAGAGCAAGCTCACACCCTGCTGAGGGGCACGCCTCCCTCCACTGTCAGCCACTGGGGCCGTGCTGGCTCAGGAGGCCCTTGTGTCTCTCACGGACTGCGCCCCTCTCCTCCTGGAAGGTAATACCGTGTGGGAGTCAAGACCATGCGTGCTGGCACCAGACCACCCAGGTTCAAACCCCAGCTCTGCTCTCTACTGTGACCTTGGCCAAGCCATTAACTCCTCTGTGCCTCAACCTCCCCATTTGTAAAATGTGGATGATAATAGCAGGACCTACTTCATGGGGTTATGTGAGGAGTAAACTAGTTAAAGCATGTAAAATACAACGGAGTCTGGAACATACAGTATGTGCTCAAGAAGTGTTAGCAAAGGCATAACTGTTATTATAATATACAAGAATTATAATATTATTGTTATTTTAGACCTTTGGCTTAGGGAGACAGGGTCTACAAACCTACGACTTACCAAGAGGCCTAAGAGGTTGCTTCCTTGTTGAAAGGTGGCTGCTGTAGCTCCAGCCATTAAGTCCACTTTCCAGGCAAGAAGGTTGGGAAGGGAGAAAGCGTTTTCTTAAAGGGCAGTCCTCCTAGGGAGTTTTTTTACACCTCACTGGCCAGAATTGGGTCACACAGGCAACCCTAGCTGCAAGGGAAGCTGAGGAATCACATTTTTATAAAGTGAGACTTATTTCTCTGGCAAACTAAGGGAGCATGGGCTACAGAAGGGCAGGGTTGGGGGCAAGGGCAGCATACATAACTTAAACATCTGTACCCCCATAATATGCTGAAATAAAAAAAAAAGAGAGATACAAGTAGAATTACCATTTGATCCAGCAATCCCATTACTGGGCACCTGCCCAAAAAAACAAAAGACACTCTATGAAAAAGACACCTACACCTGAATGTTTATAGCAGCACAATTCACGATTGCAAAGATGTGGAAACAACCCGAGTGTCCATCAATACATGAGTGGATTAATAAACTGTGGTATATGTATACCATGGAGTACTATTCAGCTTTAAGAAACAATGGTGATATAGCACCTC
>CAUYSK010077218.1:0-32057 GCA_963575035.1 Avahi laniger | reverse complement strand
TGATATCTCATTGTGGTTTTGATTTGCATTTCCCTGATGATTAGAGATGTTGAGCATTTTTTCATATGTTTTTTGGCCATTATTCTGTCTTCTTTTGCAAAGTTTCTGTTCATCTCCTTTGCCCACCTTTTGATAGGGCTGTTCAACTTTTTCTTACTGATTTTTCTGAGTTCTAAATAGATTCTGGTTATCAGCCCTCTGTCGGCTTTGTAACACGCAAAAATTTTCTCCCATTCTATGGGTTGCCTGTTTGCTCTTGTGACAGTTTCTTTGGCTATGCAGAAGCTTTTTAATTTGATTAGGTCCACAGCTTTTTAAAAAAATTCGTTATCGAATGTGCAAGTGGTAATATTGTGGAGGTTTCCAGCTTTCTCTACAGACTGTACTAGTTCACTTTATTCTACTATCCTAGAAACAGATACCTCTGAGACAATGAAAGAAAACCACTCGGGAGAGGAATAAAAATACCGTACCAGGTGGAAAGTTCCCCATCAGACAGTGGGTACAGACGTGCGCTCGGAGCCCAACAGTGCTCCGCAAGCCCGAGCCACAGGTTAGCCGAAGCGCCCTGGCCGCCCAGCGTGGTCCAGGGTGGGTCGAAGCGCCAGTGTCCACTAAGGACCTGTGGCTCCACAGATCGGGGGGCCCCTGCCCAGAGAGTGAGCTTATTTCTGGGAGACCTCGCGCCTGCCCCGGGTGGACGGTGTTTTCCGAGCCGCCCCCGTCAGAGGAAGGGCACCTGACCACTCGCAGCATCCTGCTGCTTTGTTTCTTGTGCTTTTTGCCAAAGCTTCAATATGTGCATCCTTTTCTCTTTTTAACAAAAAACGAATTTCCCTGTTTGTTTACTCATTCTTCACTCGCTAAAAACTGGCTGGACCCTGCAGCTATCCTCTGCAGTCTTTTTAAACTCTCAGCTGTCGGGAGAAGCTACCCTGTGCTTTTCAGCTCTAGATGAGGAGACAGCAGATTTGGGACACTTTTGTTTCCCTCCAAATTTCTAAGCTCCTCATGCGGAGATTTTCTCTAATTGTCAAGACTTAGGTGCAACTTCTGGACAGGAAATTCTATACTGATGAGCCGTCAGCTGAAAAGAAAAGATTTGCAGGAATTGCTAAGAGAGTATGAATCACTCTGGGTTGTACATGGACAAAGTACCGTATTCCTTTGTGATGTTTAAGAACGGCACTCCTCTTCTTGCCAAGAGATTCCTTCTGCAAGTGACACGTGGGGTGCTCTGGCCAAGGCGAGGTGTTGTCCCTAGAGCCCGAGTCCCGCTCCTCTGCCCCCCTGCGGAGGCTCCCCCGGGATGTGTGGGCTGCTTCTGCCAGCTGGTCGCGGGGGTGTGTTGGGGACACCGGGGCAGCCTTCGGAAGGGCGGGGTCAGCGGCCAGGCCACTACCCGCTGCAGCGGTGGGTGAAGAAGCCATTTCCACCCTCTCCCTCTGCCCTTCTTGGCTGCAGCGAGTTCCCGAAGGTCCCGGGCATCTGTGCCGCGGTGCCTGTGTGTACGCTCGCCTGGGCCTTCTGCGTCTGTCCCAGAGGATGCTTCAGGACCCCAGCTCGCGAAGGACGCGCTGCAGCGTGTGCATCTCCGCCTTGGCCAAGGCTGGTGTCGGGGAGGGAAGCGGGATGGGGAGCGGGGCCAAAAGTCAAAATCCTCTCAGAAGCCCGGTTTCCCCCGATGTTTCAGTCGGGCCAAGGAAGGGGACCGGCGCGGTGGGGCTGTAAACCCCAAGCCGGGCCTCTGACGTCCCTCTAGGAAAGGCAGCTCTGTCTGGGTGGTCTCCTGTGCCCCTGCACTGCGCAGAGGGCAAGACTGCACCTCCGAGGGCCGGGCGGCTCCTGTGGCCAAGGGACAGGCTCTGGGCTGACAGCGGTGTCGGCCCTTTCGTGGGTGGGACCTTAGTGCCTCAGAAGTGACGGCCCACAGTCCCAGCTGCAGTGGGAACGTCGTCAACAAGCAAGTCAATACAGTCAAGCGGGAATGAAAATTATATTTTTTACCAGGATGAGTTTTATAGTATGCGAAATACATCTAATGATGCTGTATAAAATTGTGTTTTTGTAGATGTTTTATGGCGCTCACACACTTTGCCTATTGCTCAGGGATTATATTTCTTTTAATTTCCTAGCCTGGATTATTCTTATTCAAATTTTTCTTAAATTCAATGTGTTATCTGTTATGCAAAAAGATTTACTATATACGTAATGAAACTATAGCCCCAAAAGCTGCAAAATCCATCCACATTTCTTAGGATGTGTAGTATTATGTTTGTTTTTTAAAAATAAGAGACACACTTTATTAATAATGATCCTGTTACACGAGTAACCCTGGGAAGCTCCGGGGCTCGTGCTCTCCGCCCCTCCCCGGCTCACGCGGACACTCCTGCTGGGCCCGTGTCGAAGGCCATGGCGGAGTAGGAGGCGGGGGACACGCCGTCCACGCTCACCGCACTTGTATCTCGGGGGGCAGACGAAGCGCTGGCCTCTCTGGCCTCAGCAGTGACAGCAGGCGAGGGCGCTCTGCCAGTCCTGCTGGAACTCTGCAAGCACGCACTCTAACGTGACTGCAGCCCTTCCAGGCTAGTGAACCTTCGGAGCCAAGGAACCCTCCACTCAAACGTGTGGGTGCTCCCCGAGAAAACCTGCCACCTCCCCCCGGCCATGGCAATGAGCAACATTCCATTACTTTGAGTGATCATCTCGATAATGAAGTTTTTTTATGTGCAAAGCTCATTTCTGCACCTCTCAGTAAGGTCTCTAAATAGTAGTTTGAAAGGTACGTGGTTTTATTGATGATTCTACTTTCTTTGGTCCCCAAAGGAAACGATAGTGACACTGTAACTATAACCATTAGGTACAGAAGTCGGCATTTTTGGAGCAATTGTGTAAGACAGGTCTGGCCAACCTGGGTTGGTGGACGGAATGGTGTTTCCCTCGTGTTCTTGCTGCTCACGGACCAGAACCAGCTGCAGAACTGGCCACACTGCCCTTCTGCTCTTAGTCTCAAAGACGCTAAGTGTCCTTGCCCTGGCTGGGGAGGCCGTTCTCCCGCAGGCCCGACTGGTGGAAGATCTTTATCCACAGATAGGAGCAGGCGCTTCCAGAGTCCCGCACCACTGCCTGGAGAGCGCAGCCGGGAGGAAGCGATTTCAGCTGCAGTTGTGCCTCCCGGAGTTTTTTATTTTCTTGGAAACTCCCTAACTGGGCAGCGCATTTGCCAGTGAAGAGTTTGGCAAAAGTGCAGCGAGCGAGGCTTTGCTGGGGTAATTGAGCATGTTCTGTAAACAGACACGGGTTCACCAGTTTATATAAACGTGAACTTAGGAGATTGATAGCATTCAAGGGCTCAGGGTTTGAATACAGAAGCAATTTTCTAAACCTTTCTGTTTGTAAATGGTGTCCTGAAATCAATAAACTTTAGCAATTCAAATCATCATGCAAATTCAGACCAGTACTGGAAGCGAAATCACAAGCTTTTGTGGTAAAAATAAGCAAAGCCTTTGGTTCTCCACCAACTCGCTGGTTGGGCAGATGACATTTACCAAGGCAGAGAGCATTTACCACATCGCAAGGATGGCCAAGACGCCCAATCTGCGGTCTCATTAGAAATGCTTCCTCATCTCTCCAAGAAAATCAAATGGAAATTTCCAGTTCATTCAATGCAATTGTGCGTTTGTCTTTTTCCTTGTCTTTCGGCTGCAGGACTAAATTAGAAACAACAATTTTCTCTGAGTTTGATCTGCTTATGATAATGCAAAAGAAATCTAAAATATATACCTTTTCCCCAAATTGGCCTTTACAAGTGACAGTGTGATTTAGTGCAGCCCCTCTGGGGTGAGCCAAGGCTAATCTCGTCAGAACACTCCATAGGATGGAGCCCAAACGGGCTTGGTTTTAAACTGGGCTTTCCTGGGGGCCTCCCACTCGTGACGTTTCTGAGTCATGGTCTTAGCATGCCTAACGTGCTTGCCGTCTTCGGCGAGGCCTTTCAGACACAGACCCACCGTGTTCTTCATAAGCATCTTTGCTTGTTTATGAAAAAGACCTGTCAGTTAAGCTGTTTTACCATACAGAGATAATTTATTGTATTGAAAAATCCAACTTTTAAATCGGTCTCCTTTGACAGTTCTTTGTTCTATGTTTGAAAAAGGGTCACCAAATTTTTCAAAAGGATTTCTATTTCAGAATTCCATAGGGTTTTTTCCCCTGACATTTTATTTCTTAATGAAGTTGTATTAGATACATCCAAAGCCACAGATGCCGAAACACTGAAACCCAGAAGTGTGGATTCTCCCCGCGTCATTTGAGGTACTTCCAGGATAATTTTTACCCCAAACATGAAACAAAAAAAGAAATATCAATTGTGAGATGCTGAGAGTTTATTATAGATAAATTCTATTATATCTACTAAGTTTTATAACACTGTGATTTTCATATATACAAATTACTTATTAATGATTTTTAATGGAGGTAAAAGACACATAAAATTTACCATCCTAAGTATTTTTTTCATCTTAAAAATTTTTAAGTGTAAAGTTTAGTTCTGTTAAGTATGTTCATACTGTCATTCAACCTACACCCAAAACTTTTTCAACTGAAAAACTGGAACTTTAACCATTTCCCCTCCCCCAGCCCCGGCAACACCGTTCCCCACGTCTCTGTGAACTCGACGTCCCGACCGCCCGGCGTAGGTAGAATCAGACGATACTGGTCTTTGGTGACTGGCTTATTTCACTTGGCATGGTGTCCTCACGGTTCATCCCTGTTGTAACACGTGCCGGAATGCCCTTCTTTTCAGTGGCTGAATGACATTGCATTTACGCACAGGCCACGTTCCGTCGATTCCTTCATCTGTCCACGGACACCGGAGTTGCATCCAACCTGCTGACCACGGCGAAGGGGCTGCTGCGCACACCGTGTCCTTGAAGACCCTGCTTCCAGTTCTCTCGGATGTGTGTCTGCAAGTTGAACTGCTGGATCAAATGGTTACTTTGAATTTTTCAAGAAACCACCATATTATTTACTTTCCATGTGCCTGCAGCATTTTGTATTCGCACCAGAACGCACGGGGTTCGATTTCTTCACATCCTCACCAGCGCTTATCATTTCTGTGTTTCTTTTCCTTCCTTCCTACCTTCCCTCTCTCCCTCCTCCTTCCCTCCCTCCCTCCCTGTTGCTTTTTCTTTTCTTTCTTTTCTTTTTTTCTTTCTTTCTTTCTTGATAATTGCCATCCTAGTGGGTTGGGTGCAATATCTCATCTCAAGGTTTTGATTTGCATTTCCCTAGTGATGTTGAATGTCTTTCCATGTGCTCGTTGGACATTTGTATGTTATCTTTGGAGAAATGTCTATTCAAATCTGTTGCCCATGTCTACTGGGTTATTTTTGTTGTTGTTGATTTATACAAGTTACTTATATATTCTGCATAGTAACCCCTTTTTAGATATATGATTCACAAATGTTTCCTTCCATTCTGTGGGTTGCTTTTTCACTCTGTTGATTGTGTCATTTGATGCACAGAAGTTCTGAACTTTGATGTAGTCCAATTTATTTATTTTTACTTCCATTACCCATGCTTTAGTGTCGTACCTGAGACGTGATTGCTAAGGCCAGTGTTGCGAACCTGTTCTCCTGTGTTTCTTCCAGAAGTCTGATAGTTCTGGATGTTACCTTAAGGTCTTAGATCCACTTTGGGTTAATTTTTGTACATGGCGTTAGGTAAGGGTCCAACTCCATTCTTGTGCTTGTGCATATCCAGCTTTCCAAATACGAATTGTTGAGAAGACCGTCCTTTCTCCAACTGAATGGTCTTGCCGCCCTGTTGAAAGTCATCTGGCCACATGCGTGGGTGTGTTTCTGGGCCGTCCACGCTAGTCCGTTGCTCCATGTGTCTGTCTTTGTGCCAGCACCAGCATTTGAGGTTTCTAAGGTTCTCCTTTTGGAAAAGCACTGGAGATTGCGGCATAGGCAGTAGACGCCCATCTGTGAATTACGGGTGTGGCTGTTTAAGGTAACAGTCTCTCCTGTTTATTCAGATAAAACTTTCCATGTTGCTGCAGTACCGAGTTGCTGTTGCCTTTGGGATCTTGACTCTTTGGCAAAAGTATCATCCTTCTTGAAGACACAGACGTTTTTCTCTCCGAGGCATAACTTAGGCCCCACGCCACGCACACGTTTTATAGGTGGAAGGGCCAATGCTGAGCGTTCACTGTGCGTCAGGAGACGGTGCTAATGGCGCCACCGGCCTGAAGCTGTCCGCTGGGGCCTCCTGGGGGCCCCTTTAACGCGCTGCCCTCCTTGTGGCATTTCCCTTTCGGTGCTGATGCCGCTGTCTTCTTGTCCCCGGGGCTGATTGATCCTTTCGGCCTCCTTTACAGGCTCAATCTCCTGGCCCCGAGCTCTCTCCTTGGTTCTGTCTGGCCCCTCTCTCCGCAAGCTCACTCTCTCACTGATGCCACCATGTCTGTGTCTCTAACTATTGTCTGCACTGTGATAATTTACAAACGTATCTGTCCAGCAAAGCCTCCGATGCATACACAGCTGCCTCCTTGCTAGCACTATGGACACGACCCCCAGGCACAGCCGCACAGGCTGTGCACTGCACAAACCAGGGGGCACAAATCACATCATACACATGACGAAACACAGTAACCAGCCAGGGTAACAATTCAGAAATTGGCAGTTATTGCTGCTATTGTTCAGTTCAGAAAATGCAGAATTAATGACATCTTCTTAGCCTTTTCAGGCAGATTAAATTTTTCAATATTTGGACATTGAAGTGTATAAAGAGGTTTAGACTGTTGGACTATGGTTTTGCAGTTATTGGAATGTATTATTGATTCATTTTCATTTTTAAATGATACTATACTATTAACCACATAGAAAACTAGCTTCTAGTTTTAGCACTAAGGACCCAGATACATTTTTAAGTAGAAAAAAGAACAAGAAAATAATGTAAGATGGATTTGACTGTAATTTCAGATTGGGTTGCTTTATAGTAAGTTGACACTCGTGTTATAAACTTTTGTCGGATAGCTGCTCACTTTAAGAAACCAGGATCCAGTGGAGAGTTTGGAATCACAAAGACTGAATGAAGTTCAAATCCTGGTGGTACTGCTGGGTGGTCAGGCCGGTTAGTTAACCCTCTAAATTCCTTTCTCCTCATCCATCGAATAAAGAAAACGAGGTTTCTCTCAAAGTCTGGGAGAAGCTAAGAGACGCCTTGTGCAAAGGCGGCTACCCCGCTCCCGGCGCCGCGCCGTGCTTTCCTTTCCCTCCCCGTGGAAGTGGATGACGTCCGCTCACTCCCTCATTTATTCCCGAAGCATTGGGAAGCAGCGTCCCACGCGCCAGGCACACGTGCAAGAACCTGGGCGAATAAAACGTTGCTCCCCAGCCCCCGCTGCATCCCCCACTCCGGAGGGGCACAGTGTCACATGGGCTGCGATGCGCCAGCGGGGGACGGGGGGCAGCTCCCCGAAGTCTGCCCAGGCCCTGGGAGAGGAGGAGGCCCTGAAGGCCTTCCTTAGTGGGGCAGGGACACGGCCCCGAGGGAGGGTAGGGACAGCAGGTACCCATGGGGGTGAGGTCGAGGCAGGGACAGAGGGCTGACAGCTGCCGTCCAACCGTGCAGAAGCGGCCGGAAATACAGGACAGAGTCCTAAGTTATAGATTCTGGGAGTCGATGCAGACACGGTGGGAACAGTAATGACGGGAATGTGGTTTTGAGCCGCAATTTTCATTCTGTATCGGTAATCACTCGTTAGTTGAGGAAATGACATCTAAGCTTACTCGTAGGGGACAAAGAGATTTGATTTCTATTTTTCATTGAATATTTTCTGTATTTCCTTTTTGCTATTGTTTTTTAATGACTAATGTTTATTTTTCTTACTTTGTGATTGAAACACGTACATTTTGGTAATGGGCATATAGTTATACACTTTTAGTAGGTTTGAAGTATTTCGTAAGTTCAAAGTAAAAAAAAGTGTATGAAAAGTGAATTTTCTTTATTTTTAAAGAAAAATATTTTAGGTCCATTGTAGAAATTTGGAAATTATGAGGTCACAAGGGAAAAAGCACAAATCTTCTATAGTACCACTATAGAGAGATTAAACACTGTTATAATATTCTAGTACTGAAAATTTTACAATCTTCTATCTTGTGTGTATCATATGTACATGTGTGTATATCTATGTATGTGTGTACATAAAATTGAGGTCATATTCTACATTTGCATTTTAAAATATTTTTTGTTGAAAATATGTAACAAATACTTTCTATAGTTTTTACATAATATCAAATTAATTAATACATTTCTGATGTATGGATTTATAGGAATTTATTTAGCCAAACCCTTATTGTTGGATACTTAATTTCTTTCAGATTTAGTTTGTTACTAAATATAATATTGCAGAGAGCAATATTGCACAAATATTTATATGCATTTCTGATTTTTTCTTCACATATATTTCGGGTGTGAAATAGTTGAGTCAAAGGGCATCAACATTTTAAAAGCTTTTAATACATATTATAGAATTAGGGTTTCTGCATTTATGAGACATTTGGAACTGCTTGGAGCGAGTCACTACTTAAAGTTCGGAATCAGCAAATTTATTTTCCTTGGTTTTGATCTAAGAGTCTATGTTCATTATAGACTTTTGTGTGCAATAATACTAAGGACTCCAAACTTTTAACCAAAGTTGAACTAAATTAGAATGCTTTTGAGTCCCAATTAAGGTTGGTTAACTTTAAAAGCTGCAGTAGATGCAGTTTCGTTTTCATGTGGGTCTGCACTTTTCGAACCTTGGTGTCAACTAGGAACAGATGGGCTCAGATCGTGAAAGAGCAGCCTTTCCTGCGGACGCTCCGACCCACGCTCAAAGACAAAATTGAGAGTTGCTCAGATAGATGTTCAAGCCTCAAGCATATGTGTGGACCACACAGTTGAGGTCACCAGCCACAGCCTCGTGCCCACATTCGCTGGCCTGGCCTGCATCTCTGAGACTCAAGTCTTACTCTTCACCTTTTCAATTTATGGGACATGAAAATGCACACTGTGGGCTGTAACGTGGTGCTTGGTTATTAAACATGTGTTTAGATGGACTTCCAGTTATTTCTTTCTTTCTCCTGGAAAATATGACCAGTTGCTATTTTTATAACTTCTATTTTCTACTAAGAGAAATGACAAGCACAGTGGAAAGTTTTAGGCAAACAACAGAGACTTTCTCTTTCGTGGACATGTCCAGTCCTGAGGGAAAGTGCTGGTGGAGCAGGAAGGTCCGTGGTGAGGAGTGGCTGTCACTCGTCATCTGTGAGTCCCGCTGTTGCCACGTGGGAGCAGCTTGGTGGACGTGTGTGCAGGAAAGGGAAGTGAGGTTGGCTGTGGTTCTCTACAGAAGCATCCCATAATATGCTTGACTTTTAGGGGTCCGCCCAAGGTGGAAACCAAAAGTACGTAACAGAAGCAGTTTACAATTCTCCAGCACTACATACCCTCCAGACCGTTTCCCACATCCACAACCCCCCTGACTCTTCTTACACCCAGTGAAGATGGTGTCATTGTCCCCAACTCCTTGTGAGAAAACTGCTCCCAGAGTCTCTCCTTACCCTGCCACTCTCTGTTCCTCCCCCAGGGCAACAGCTGAGCACGTGGGACGTGCACTGGTCTTCATTATAAGGATCCAGTGTATGCCATGCCCCCACAGTCCCTTCTGTACCCGTGGAGCACAGCGGGGACACTGTGGACACTTGCTGGGTGCTCATGCTCAAGATTAGGAGTGGTGTAACTGAGTCAGGGACCACATTCTTGGCCTTGGAGACCTTCAGTCCAGTGGGAAGCTGAAGTGTAGGGACTTCGGATCACAAGAAAACTGCTCACAATTTCTACTGATGTAGCTAAGAAGGTGACAGTTGCAGGAATTGAGATAAAGAAAGGATAGTTGTGGTCGGGGTGCTGAACAATAATAAACCAGAGGCAAGGTTTTAGGTGAGACTTCCACGTGTAGGATGTACACCTGTAAGAGGAGGTCAGTATGGGAGAGGGTAGCGTTATTAGAAAAGATAGGAAAATGGTATTAAAATAGTCTTTATAAAGAATAAGAAAAGATTAACTTCCTGAAACAAAGATCACCCTTTGCTGAGAGTCGTGGCGGGTAAGGCTGACAAGTGAGGGGTCCATTAGAGGGGAGCTTTAAGCCGGATGGTTTTCTCAGCCAGCACGGCTTCTTGGCTTCACGTGCTGTATGGGAGAAAGAGTGATCATGTTGGATGTGCTTAATCTCTGTCTGATTTATCCCAGAGAAAGAAGTCAGGAGCATTGAATGATATACAGTGTCTGGTCTCAAAAGCCATGGCTTACAAAGAATGGTTCCGCTATTGATTAGCAATTTAAGATAAAATATTTGAGTTATATTTGTGAGTATTGGCAAAACTATGTATAGGTGATCATTTATAAACCTATTAATATGTATTTATAAATTATGTTTATAAGCCATCTCTGTTCCATTGCATACAGAGAATCAAGAAATTTAAAATACTTGTAGTTCAGAGAAAATGGTGGAGCAGAAAGCACTAGGGGTGTCTTCCCACCTAGACAGCAACTGCACTAGCAGTCTGCCTGGAACTCTAGAGTCTATTAGAGACTTGCAACTTCCAGAAGAAGACTTAGGTAGTAGAGTCTTGGTAATTTGAGTCAATTTCCACTCTTACCACAGCAGCAGCTATCCATCTGCCACCCCAGCCCCACGTGCACACGCACTGGGAGCAGCTTGCATGCAGTTTATGAGGGACACGGTGAGAAAAAAGGACTTTGTCCTCCAAATATCGGGGATCTGTGCTTAGGCTGAATGTTCACTGCAGTTTCTGATCACAGAGATGTTGACAAAGAGGGGCGCATTGTTGTCCCTCTCCACATTGCTGCAAGACCCTGGCCAAAGAGACTTCCAGGGGATTTCAAGGGCTGATGCAGTCTTTACCCCCACCCTTCATTTTTCTCTTTTTCCCCTTTTGGGAGCCAATTACTAGAACATTCCAAAGCAACTTTGTATTTGGGGAAAGTTATTGTAAAAAAGGACCACACATAGCCAGGGAAAGGTGCAGGCTCAGAAAAGACCTGAGAAGACCTTTCCTGGCACAGAGGCAACAATAAAAAAAAAATAATAATAATAACAAGAAAGCCAGGAAAACCTGGGAAAAAGGAAGAACCCGATTTTCAGAGTTATCACATTATTAGATTCAAATATGCAATTTTCAACAAAATAATCATGAGACATACAAAGAAACAGGAAAGTATGGCCCATTGAAAGAAAGAAAATAAATCAAAAGGAAAATGTCCTTGGAAAGGATCTGAGGGCAGATCTACTTGTCAAAGACTTTAAAACAATTGTCTTAAAGATGCTCAAAGAACTAAAGGAAGACGTAGAGAAAACCAAGAAAATAATGTATGAACAAAATAAAAATATTGC
Organism: Avahi laniger; assembly: GCA_963575035.1. Lineage (NCBI taxonomy): Eukaryota > Metazoa > Chordata > Mammalia > Primates > Indriidae > Avahi > Avahi laniger. Next base: position 20,590 of record CAUYSK010077218.1, on the reverse strand, counting down.
TAAACATAGACAATCTAAAAAGAAATCAGAAAGAAATTATGGAGATGAACAGTAAAATAACTATAGTGAAAAAAATCACTGGAGGGATTAAAAGACATATTTGAGCAGACAGAAGATATAATCAGCAAACTTGAAGCTAGGACAATGTAAATTATTGTGTCTGAGGCAAAATATTTTTTGAAAAATGAAGAAAAGGGACAGAGATGAAGGAACCTGTGAGAAACCATCAAGGAGACCAACATACACATTATAGGAGCCCCAGAAGGAGAAGAGAGAACAGGAAGAGAGAATATTTGAAGAAATGATGGCTGAAAACTTCCTGAATTTGATGAAAAACATGAACATAAACATCCAAGAAGGTCAGTGAACTCCAAGTAAGATGAATTCAAAGAGATTCACACAGAGATGTTACAATCAAACTTCCAAAAGACAAAGACAGAGACTGTTGACAACAGCAGGAGAGAAGCAGAGCTCATGTACAAGAATACTCAATAACACTATGAGCATATTTGTTATAGAACTTTGGAGACAGAAATCAGTGTACATATACATTCAACGTGCTAGAAGGAAAAACAAACAACTGTCAACCAAGAACCCTATATCCAGCAAAACTGTCCTAGAAAATGTGAAGGACAGTTCAAAATTTAAGACATTCCCAGATAAACAAAAGCTGAGGGAGATTTTGCTATTAGACCTGGATACAAAAAATGCTTGAGGGAGTGCTACAAGGTGAAATAAAAGAACACTAGACAGTAACTCAAAGCTGTATAAAGCAATCAAGATCTCAGTAAAGGTAAATGCATGGCAATTATAAAGACAGTATTATTGCAACAGTGGTTTATAACTCTATAGTTTGTTTTCTACGTAATTTAGGGGACTAATGCATTTAAAAGAATTAGGAGTTTATGTTTTGGTGCACACAATGTATGATGTTGTAATTTTATAACATCAACAATTTGAAGGGGTAGGGACAGGGCCGTTAAAAGAGCAGAGATTTTGTATGTGATTGAAGATAAGCTGGCATAAATTTAAGTAAGAATGTTTTAACTTTAGGATGTAAAATGTAATTGGCATCATGACTAAAAAGAAAATAGCTATAGAATATATACAAAAGGAAACGAGAAAGGAATTTAAATGTTTCACTACAAAAAGTCAGCTATGCACAATCTAACACTGGAAGTACAGGAGATGCGGGAGGGACAAAAAAGTTGTAAAACATAACAAACAAAAAGCAAGATGACAGAAGTAAGTCTCTTATCAGAAATCACATGTAAATGAATTAACCTCTCTAATCAAAAGATAAATATTGACAGAATGGATGAAAAGTAATGCAGCTCTATGCTCTACAAAGGTGTCACTTTATATCTTATGGGACTTGTGTCCAAAGACACAAATAGCTTGAAAGGACAGAATGGAAAAAGATATTCCATTCCAATAACACTCATAAGAGAGTAACCAAAAATTTATGAACAGAGTGAAAGCTGCGCTAAAGGGAAGATTTAAAGCTATTCATGATTACATTAAAATGAGAAAAATCAAACGAACAACCTCAATTTACAAGTTGAGGAACTAGAAAGGAGGAACAAACTAAACCCAAAGATAGCAGAAAAAAGTAAATAATAAAGATTAGAACAGAGATAAATGAAATAGAGAATAGAAAAATAATAGAGAAAAATCATTTCCGCAGAAATAAAAAGAACTACAAAAGGGCACTATGAACAGTTGTATGCTAACAAATTGGATAACTTAGATAAAGTGAACAAGTTCATAGAAACTCAAAACTTATCAAGACTAAATAAGGAAGAAATAGATAATATGAATAGACCTATAATGAGAAGATTGAATGAGTAATCAATAATCTCCCACCACCCAACAACAAAACAAACCCCTGAGCCTAACGGCTTTCACTTGTGCATTCTATTAATAACAAACATCTAAAGAAGAACTACCACCAAACTTCCCACAAAATTTAAGAGGAGGAAACACTTCCTAACTCATTCTATGAGGCCAGCATTACCCTGACACCAAAGCCAAAGACACTACAGGAAAACTACAGACCAATAACCCTCGTGAATATTGGTGCCAAAATCTCCAACAAAATGCCAGCAAACTGAACTCAGCAGCCTGTTGAAAGGACTACACATCATGATCAAATTTGATTTATTCCCGGAATGCAAGGATGATTTGACATATGAAAATCAATCAAAATAATACACATCAACAAAATGAAGGAAAAACAAACATGATCCTCTCAATAGATGCAGAAAAGCATTTGATAAAATCTGTCACACTTTCATGACAAAAACTGTTGACAAACTAGGAATAGAAGAAAACTACTTTAACATAATGAAAGCTGTATATGAAAAATTCATTGCAAACAATATACTCAATGGTGAAGGACTGAAAATTTTCCTCTAAGCTCAGCGAGCAGAGGATACTGCTCTCACTATTTCTACTCTACATAGTTGTGGAAGTTCCAGCCGGAGCAATTAGGCAAGAAAAAGAAATAAACAACATGCAAATTGAAAAGGAAGAAGTAGAATTATTTCTTTTTGCAGGTGATATGAACTTATATATAAAAAAATCTAGTGATTTTACATACGCACACACACACATACCTGTCAGAGCTACTAAATGAATTTAGCAAAGTAGCAGGATATGAAATTAAAATACAAAAATCAGTTGTACCTGTGTACCTTAGCAATGAACACTAGGAAAAGGAAATTACAAATACAGTTCCCTTCAGAATAGTATTGAAGAGTAATACACTTAGCAATAAACTTAACCAAGAAGATGAAAAACTTGTGCAATAAAAATTAACAACGTTGCTGAAAGAAATTAAAGAAGACATTAATAAATGAAACACATTCATGTTCATGGATCTGAAGACTCAGTATTGCTATGATGTCTACGACACCCAAAGAGATCTACGGGTTTAACGCAATCCCTATCAAAATCTCAATGATCTTTCTTTTCTACAGAAATAACAATGCCCATCCTAAAATTCATATGGAATCCCAAGGGACCTAGAATAGCCAAAATGATCTTGAAAAGGAAGAAGAAAACTACAGGACTCACAGTTCCTGATTTCAAGTCTTACTACAAATCTACAGAAGTCAAAACAGTGTAGTGCTGGTATATAGACTAAGGGAGCAGGACAGAGATCACAGAAATAACCCCTCACTTGTAGCCCAGATGATTTGTAACGTGAGTTCCAAGCCCATTCAAAGGGGGAAGGACACTATTTTCAAAACTTGGCACTGATAAAACTGGATATTCCTATGCAAAGGCTGAAGCTGGACCAGCACATGATGCCAGGTGCAAAATTCACTCAGAATGGTCAACGAACTAAAGGTTAGCCATAAAACTATAAAACTCTTAGGAGAAAACATAGGGGGAAATCACACCCTGGGATTAGGCAATAATTTCTTGGACATGATGCCAGAGGCACAGGCAAAAAAAGTAAAAATACAAAAATTGGATTTTTATGGAAATGTTTAATATTTGTGAATCAAAAGACACTATCAACAGATACAAGGTATCACCTAGGACGGGAGAAAATGACTGAAAATTGTATATCTGACAAGGGGTTAATATTCGGGTTATACAGAACATACCAAAAATTCAACAACAAAGAAATAAGCAACCTGATTTTGAAATGGGCAGAAGACTGGAATAGACATTCCTCTGAAGGAGGCATGCAAGTGGCCAGTGAAGACGTGGACAGACCCTCAGCGTCAGTGATGGCTGGGGAACTGCAAGTCAGGCCTGCAGTGAGACGCCGGCTCTCGCCCCTCCGGATGGCAGCTGTGAGCAAAACGGAGAGTCGGGTGCTGGGAGGGTGCGGAGAGGGGACCCTGCGCGGTGCTGGTGGGAGCGTAAAATGGCGCCGCGGCTGTGGAAAACGGGATGGATGGAGGTTCCTCAAAAACTTAACAATAGAATTACTGCATGATCCATCAATTGCTCTTGGATTCTGTGCCCAAAAGCGTTGAAAGCAGGACCTCAAAAAGGTACTTGTCCACCCGAGTTCACAGCAAAATGTGGACGTAATCCAAGAGTGCACCTACAGGCGGACGGATAAACAAAATGTGGCGTGTACGTGAAGTGGAGCATTACTCAGCCGGAAACATTCCGACACACGCCGCAACACGGGTGAACCTTGGGGACATGGTGCTAAGTGACATGAGCCAGTCACAAAAGACAAACGCTCTTTGATTCCGTTTACATAAGGTACGTGGAGTCGTCAAAGTCATAAAGACAGAGAGTAGAAGCTGGCGGCCAGGAGGGCGGGAGCAGTTAGTGTTGGCCGAGTGGAGACATTTAGTTTTACCAGATGAAGGTAGCTGGGCCGCGGCGGTGGCGACGGCCCCAGCGTCACGCAGCACTGAGCTACACGCTGAAAATGGCGCGATGGTGAGTTTTGTGTTATGTGTATTTCACCACAATAAAAATAACTGGATGAAAACCACAGTGAAACACCACCTCACACTCGCTGGAACTAAAACACAATAACAAATGTTCGTGACTATGTGGAAAACCCTCGTGTGCCTCTGTGAGAAACGTAAAATTGTGTAACCGCCGTGGAAAACGGTTTGGCAGTTTCCCAAAGTTTAATCAGAATTGTCTTATGACCCAGTAACTCCATGTCTAGGCACCCCAAAGAGAACTGAAAGCAAAAGTCCTCACAAAAACATGTATGCAAATGTTCACAACAACGTTATTCGTAACAGCCAAAGAGATAGAATCAACTAGAACATCCATTAGCCACTGAACGGATAAACAAAATGTGGTCTGTTCATGCAATGCGATGCTTTCTGACCATAAAGAGAAACGGAGTTCTGACCCCCATTCAACCTGAGTGAACATTATGCTGGAAGTAGTTGTCACAAAGGGCCACGTGTCACGTGAGTCTCTCTCTATAAAATGTCCCGCGTGGCAAATCTGTAGTGACAGAAAGCAGGTTGATCACTTGCTAGGGCTGAAGAGGTTTGGGGGAGATGGGGTGTGACTGCCAGCGGCTGTGGGCTTTTTGGGGAGATGATGAAAATATTCTAATGTTGCCTGTGTAATTGTGCAACTCTGTGATAAACTAAAAAAACACTGAGGTGCACACTTTGGATGAATCATATGATGGGTGAGCTGTATCTCAATAAAGCTGTTATTTGAGAAACAGCCATCTGTGTCGGCCTCCCTACAGCATTGACTCTTCACCAAACCAAAGGGCCTCTGCATCACAGACATCTTCTGATGTTACAAGCAGCTCAAAACCGAGCCACAGAAAATACAGAGACATGGGCAAGAGCTGCTTCTTTGCTTCTTTACATGGCGAATGTGCACGGTGCTGGACTCGTTAGTGCTGCGCGGTGGGGAGCCAGTCCATCTGCTCCCGAAGCGCGGCAGCTGTCCCAGCACCCCCGAGTCAGCAGTTCCCAACGGGGAGCGGGGCTCACTTAATGCTGGCTGAACAAACACGAGTGAGATATAGTATCTTTCCCAAAAACACTGGAAAGAAGTCTAAGGGCAGAACGGGGGAATGAAACGTGAGATGTCTGAATTCTCAAGGCGACACATCACCCGTCCAGCCGCATTTCGATTGAATACTTCGTTTTCCTGCTGTCTGTGATCTGCGTTACTTAGCGGAAGCCTCGCGGTTGGATGTTCACGAAGGATCCGCGCGTTTCCTTGGGCAAGGAACAAGGAGGAGGAAGGAAGAACACTCAGGAAAGAACCTCTCATGTCTTGTCTTTGCTGCTTCCACAGAAATGGGCATGAGCGCCGCAGAGAGCGCGGTGTGATCTGGCGCAGTCGACGTCCGAGAGCTGTTCTCTGTCACATTAATTTCAGAGCGGGCGCCTACGGCTTCCTTCCCCAAAGCAGCGTTGGTCGCGAGCGCGTCCAGACCGGTCGTGACTCACCAGTGAATCAGTGCCACGGTGTTTCGGGGGCTGATGATGTGAAAACCCATCTGACTCCCCATATAGTTTGTTCATATTCGATTGTGGTTCTACAGTGTTTTACAAAAACAACATTCCCAGTTCCAACTCTGCTGTCCAAATCCACATCTTGTACCTTTTCATTACCGAGTAAAAGCCCAGGGTAAGACCTCGGCCTTCGCAGAGCTGCCTTTGCTGGGAGGAGACCGTGAACGGAAGCTACCAGCCCTCAGGAAGGGCACTCTCCACGCCCCCATTCCCTGGGAGGTCATTCGTAACCTCTCGATATGATGGCTTCTCGGCCAGGGAGCTGCACATGATGCAAGAGCTGTTGCTTCCTTTCCAGAGTGGGCCGGAAGGGGACCCGCAGGGGACAGGGCTGGGAAGGGAAACCCTTCTGGGAGATGAGACACTCAGACACACACACTGCTGGCGTGAGTCCCCGCTCGGCCCTCTCCTAAGGGACTGCTGGGCCTGAGCTTGTTTGCAGGGGGCTTGGGGGCGGTGGCGGAGTAGTCCCTAAGAAGGGAATTTTGACCTCGCTGTACCCTGTCCCCCCACTCCCAGTAAGCCCTGAGCACCCTGACCCCTTCGCTTCTCATCTCAGCCGCCCTTGGCCTGTCCCGCGCTCACAGACAGCTCCTGCCGGACTTCTCTCCTCCCTGCTGGAGCCTTCTCCGTGCACCTGTCCTTCCGCGCGTTCTCGCTGGGGCATCTCTGAGCAGGCCGTGAGCTCAGTGAAGCAGCCTCCTCCCCGCCCCAGCCCTGGTCCCCATGGCCCCCAGGGCTCCCGGACTCCTCCCGGCCTCTCTGCCCCAGTCGGCTGCTCGCACCTCCCCGGGCGCTGGTCGCCCGGCGCGTTGCGCCCTGGGCCGTCTCTCTTCCAGGCGAAGCTGCGCCTACCTCTAGGTCCCCTTCTCGTTTCCCTGGTCGACATTCCCTGCGCCCCGTGTCCTGATCTTGGCTGGGTGGGGAAAGCTCCAACTTAAATGTACTCACAGTCGACAGGAGCGACCGATTCTTGGCTTATGAATTATTCAACAGGATTAGCTGCTTGTCAGGCAATGGGCAAAGTTGTCTTTATTTCAGAACACAGGAGACGTAGCGCAACCGTATTTGGAGGTTGTTTCTAGGTGGTGCGTTCTAGTGTTTGCTGAGCTGCCTCATGCAACTGGGAAGGGTTAAATTCAGAGTTAATTAGAAATTATCTTTTGGTCAAAAAATATACACGAGGCACACAAGCTACATGTACACGTGGTTCTTCCTCCTGAGTATTTTTCGCATAACTGCTCTGCATGTATGTATAGCAGTGAAATTGTACAGTATTTTGGCTGAGGAATTTTTAATGTGGCACCATAGTCATTTCATTATTTTTCTCATCTGCTATAGCCAGGTGACGTATCTATGTTAGTTTCCAGGCTGCCGTAGCAAAGTGTCCCTAACGGGGTGGCTTAAAATGACAGAGACCTACGCTCCCACCACTCAGGAGCCAGAAGTCAGTCCCACCCAAAGGTGTCGGCAGGCTGAGCTCTGGGCGAAATCTCTCCTTGTCTCCTCCGGCCGCTGGTGTCTTCCTAACCCCTGGGCTGCTTTCCCTCGCGGACCACGCGCCGCAGGACTCTGGGCAGGCCGCCCCTGATGATGGGAAATGCTTCTGGATCGTCTCGCAGTGGGTCAGCCCAGCCAACCGCCATCTCTCTCCTGTCACGCCTTCCCTGTCGGGTGTCTGAGGGATGCGGCGCTTTAGATCTGGGTCTGGTTGAAGCTGGGTGGATTTAGGTTATGAAAAGTTGAGAGACATACAATGCTGGGCAGGAATGGACTCTATTTTGATTAAAATCACAATGTGTGTATGTCAAAGTCTGGATGCCACCATGATATGAAGATGCCAGTTTCCAAAACGTTTGCATCGTGGGATGAGGGTGAGAGCAGATTGGGAAAGGTGCTTCCGGGGCCTCGCGACCGCCTGAGAAAGCTCTGGCAGCTGGGATGTGCGGCTGTCTGGTTTCAGAGTCTGGTGATGAGATGGCCCATTTGGTGTTGGTTCAGCCCAAGGTCCCCAGGGACAACTTCCACCGAGGTCCGTCGGAGCTTTGTGTGCCCATCTAGAGACCAAAACTATTATTGCTAACAACAATAAAGTGTTTAGTGAAAATTTAAACCAAAACATTAATTTGATACTCCAGTTAAAGTATCTGTGCATACGAGCCATTGGAAGGTTTCTAATCTTATCATAGATGCAGAAAAGCTGTTTGCCCCTCCTCAGTTCAGTTCTATTTGTTATTTCCAAAGCGCTCGCCTGTTGGCCACATGCAAACTAAAATTGGGTGGGAGCCTCCACTGCAGAAATTATGAACAGTGAACTGTCTGTTCCATGTCCAAAGTCTCTTCTGGAATAATTCTAGATATTGTTAACTAAATGCAAAGACTATTTTTAACCATTGTCAGGCTGCACACATGCTGCCCCTCAGGTCGTGTCTTTGATAAACCTCATTTTCTAACTTTGAACGTGGCTCCGTCTTACTGGCCTGCACCCGGAATTACTACTGAATTTACTTAGATCGGGCAATGTCTCCTCTGTTCTTCGCTTGTGGATAAAAATTACAGATTGTATTTGAAGGAAAATTCTCCAGAAAGGTTATCTATCTAAATTAGAAAGGTCAATTATATTCAAAATGAAAGTTTCAACTTGCAATTCGCAGGAAAATACCCTCGGCCTGGGCCCCACCTGTCAAGGATTCAAGGGCACCGGTGCACACGCAAATCCATGATGCAATGGGTGGATCAGATATGACCAATCTCAGCTGACAAAGTCCCTCTTACAGATGTGTGGGAAGGGAGGTCGCAGTCCAGCGCTAGAGTCACAGGTTTGCCAGAAAATATAAGCATCAGCATCTGTGACAAATTTCATAGTGGTCACCACAGATTTAAATACAAGTCGTTGTGGCACGAGGTAGGTTTATCTGAACTGACTTTTCTTCCAGTTACAAGACAATGGGATCCATGGGGTCGCCGACACTCCGAGAGGCGGCTCTGTCTGGGGGAGGACTGTGGACAGTACCTGTCCCAGCACCAGGAACCGCGCTGGCCGCTTTGCACGCGATGCGGCATTTCTCTGGCTGCAACGTTGCCCTCTGCACCACCAGGGAAGGGTCCTCGGTTTCCTTGCGTGGAGGCTTGTCAGGATTAAATGAGATTATACAGGAGAGAATTCTGTGTGTTTTGGCGTCACCCCAGGACATAGTAAGGTTGCCTTTTCTTAAGTTCTCTGTAAACTGCGAAGTGGCTTCAAAGGAAGAGTTCAAAAATTCGAATAAAGACTAAATGCTGAAATGTTTAGATGTGTCAAAAGTGACCTCTTTGAAGGACAACTGACTAGAACACTAATCTGTGTTGGTACAGATTTGTTAAAGCCTAACTGCTGGATAAACTTACCTTGTGCAAGACATCATGTATCTTTGCGCACGATGGAGGCGAACGTTTATGCACGAGGCGCAGACGGCACAGTAAGTGGCTGGTTTCCTGGACCAGCAGAAAACCGACCTTCGAGACACAGAGGCCAAGACAGTTCTAGAGTGGACACCTGTGGGAACAAGATGTGGCTTGTAACAGTGTTGTAGTTTAAAATTGTATTAATTTGATACATTAATACCAAAATTTTAGGGATATTGAATCCTAGTTAGTCAAAATTAGATTTAGACAAACAAGTTGACAGTGTGGACATTATTCTTCACAAAAGTGTATAAATCCTAGTTTCTCTTTTCTCAGTTAAATGACAGCTAAGAAAAAATCTGTTTTATCTCAGAATTTATTTTCTCAGACACATCTAATTTTTAACTGTCTTTACTGTTGTTGTTATTTTAATCAACTCTTGAGAGTCAGTGTTTTTTGATAACAACTTCCAAGCAGTGTTACTTCAAAAACCAAAATCCGATTCTTCGCCGTAGCCACTTTTCATAAATTTTGCCCTGACGACACTGCGGGCTCAGCCACGTCAAATATCATGAGCGTGGGATCATTCTGGTGTCCTTGGAGTTACCCTGAATTAAAGCTTTCTCTCTGTTTCCATCATAAACCTCGTTGTTTCCTCGGTTTGACATTATTCCAGGCGTAGTGGTCCAAATCTTGGCCAGTTTGTTACGTGGTTATACCAGATGTTGTTCGGAGCAGTTTTCCTTTCAAGCCGCTGGAGTGGACGTTTTTTTCTCAAAGTGGAAAGTGCCTGGTCTGCAACCAGGCCGCTGGGCGGGCGGGGCAGGTGTGTGCCAATCCCCCCCAGGTCTCGGTGGGCACCTACAGAAAACGCACACCGATTAGCAAATGAATATTAACAAGAAGAGTGGATGGGTCTTCTCTCTTTTCCCCTCTCCTGGTCTTCCGATTTTAACACCTTGGTAGCATTTTTCTGGACCTTAGTCGAAGCACTTTGCTAGGATTCAAGAGCCCACCAAGGTCTTTCCGGATAGATGAGCCCACAGAGCACATTTCTTCGACACATTGTCACTGTCTAGGAGATGGGCGTGGCTCTATACGCACATGGGGACTGGCCCCTGTATTCCAGGAGGCAACGCATCTTTCACTTACTCTGCTTAGAATTCAACTGATTTCTTAGGGCACGGAGCCCCAGGACTTTGGGAAATGTGGTTTTCCTCACATTTTGCAACTGTTTCCCAAAAATCGGGGAGCCCAGGCTGGAGCAGCCCCACCTTGGCACCACGCGACTGAAGGGTGGCGGGAACCGCTGAGCGGGACGGGCGTGGCTTTGCTCCCAGCCTCAGAGGGGAGGGAGATGCTGGCCGCGGCCGGGGTGGGGTGGTCCCGCTCACCCAGCTCCAGTGCAAGTCAGCCGGGGCGTGTTGTGGGCAGTGTGCGCTCTCTCCCTCACGTGTGCCACCCACGGCACAGTTGCCTTTTTGGTGGCAGCAGAGTGCCTGTCCTCCCACGACCTCCCTCTGTAAGTCCAGGCTGGGGCGGGGGCTGGGGGCCAGCATTAAGGAGGATGAGCGTGTCATCTTCCAAAGGTACAACGTGCTGGGGCCTCACACACGCTCTCCGCCAGGCAGGGCTTTCCCCTCCTGTCTGACTGGAAGCCTGTGGGTCACCGTGCTGGCCGCGGTGGCCCTGGGGACGCTGCCCCGGTGCGTGTGATTTCCCTCAGAGCTCCCGCTCTGGCGCCGACAGACGCTGACCCAGGATGGCCTTGCCGCTGGTCCTGCACACACTGCTGGGTTTTGCTTCCAGAGCTCTGACTCTTTCCTCCGTAACCCACGGCTGAACGGCAGATGGGGCCAGACCTGCGCACGGACTCAGCCCTCGAGTGCTGCCAAGAGCAGCTCCTTCCGCGAGGCGGTTTCCCTCCTCTGTCAGCACCGGGGTGGAGGGCCGCGAGGCGTCAGGTGAAGGACCGCAGCAGCGGCCGGTGCTGGTGCCCGCGGGGCTCCCAGACCACTGCACCCATCGCGGAGATGGTGCTTGAGTGTTTCAGCGGCGGTGACAGCTCTGAGTGGTGACGGGCGCGGCGTTTCAGGGAACTGTGGGGAGAACTCTCCCGGAGGAGTCCGTGCCCGGCTATCTCTTAATGTACACAAAGACTGTCAAAAATTCCAAGAATCTGTCCTGACCTGTGGCCCAAGCGAGAGGAGATGAGCTGTTTTCCAAGTGAGCAGACGATGAAAACCTTTAGAACGGGATGGGCTACGGCGGGATGGTGGCTAATCTGCTTTTCGCAGTGGATGCTGCGCAAGTGTGGATGGACGTCCCGGCCCCTCTGGGTGAGGCGCCGCGGTTGGGTGGAGGCCAAGATGTGGGTCCCAAGGCCTCTCGGACCTGTGGGGTGATCTCCGAGAGCCACACGAGCTCTGTGCTGGTCTTGTCAGAAAGCCCTAAGCGGATGGGACCAGGACCCACTGGGTTTTGGGACATTATGGTCATAACCCCTCATTGGCAGCCAGACATCCTTGGTTTTGAACTCTTTCCTGGGGGCACGTTTGGCCTCAGGAAGGCAAGATAAGGGAGCCCAGGCAGAACTACGGAGAGGGGCGTGGCGTGGGGATGTAGGTGGTGTTTAGAGCAGTGTGAGGGTGTCCCTGCATTAGATGGAGACGTGGACACCACCCAATCTCGTTCAGAGATCCGAGACCCTGACCCTTCCAGAACGTACTCATCCTAACGCTTATGAAAATAACAGTGGCTGTCACCGTACGTGAGCCTCTTGGGGTCTCGCGGGCCTCGCACGGGGGAGCCATCTCTGGTCACCTGCTTGAGCAGGAGACAGGGGACCCCACTGAGCTACGCCTTGGACAGTGTTTGCAGCACAGATCCGCCCTTTCGTTTCCATCTTCAATCCTTTGGTTACGCCTCTCGCGGGAAGTGATTTCACCGTGTAGCACGCAGTCTCCGCTGAGGTGTGGCCGAGAAATGTGATCTGGAGTCTCAGCTTGTGGCTTCGTTTCTCCACTTTCCAGGTTCCTCTCGTGTTCGCTGACGTGTATTTTAGTGCGATTTTCCCTAAATGCTGTGAAATGAGCAGAGCCGTGTGAAGGAAGCCCTGGCTGGACGACTTTGCAAATGCCGCTTCCCCATCCCGTGCGTGTGATGGTCCGGGGAACGCAAGGCCAAAGGGCGCGGTGGCCATCCGTCAGTCAGCTCGGCTGCTGCAGAAAACATTGACGCTATTGGGGAATTTATAAATTACGTATTGGCATAAGAATGGAACTATTTTTTAAATGACACAAATTGGGTGTTTGGGGTCGTGTGGTGCTGTGGTTGTGGACATAGATCCAGCTTTTTCTCAGCGCCCTCCTCGTTGCGTGGCCGAGTGCTCAGCAACAGGGTCTGCCCCACGTCCAGTGCCCTGGTCATCGCACGGGAAGCCCTGGGGTCCACGGAGCCCCACCAGGTCGGACTCTGGGGTGGAGCTGCACACTGGCTCCCACGGTCCCCGCCAGGGCAATGTTAGGAGGTGTGTCCAGCAAACGCTGCTGGTACTTCCGTCTGAAGTTGTTCATACTTTCGTTTTTAGACACTTCTTACTTACCCCTGTAATCTTGTCACCGAGTAATCGCTCTCCGGGTAGAATGTTTGTTTTTGATGTCACCAAGTGTCGGAGTGTGTCTGACTTTTGCGTGTTTTGGCCCAGGGTCCTGGGAGCGGGCCTCACGTAGGAAGTGGGCCTCAAAGGCGCAGTGATGGCAGCTAACCGCAGGGTGGAGGTCGGGACTGGCTTTGTCCCAGACAGTTACAGCAGAGAATTCCAAGTGTGTGGACCTCCCAAAGTTTAATTTTCTTCTATACGTGGACAAAATGTTTATGCATTTTCTTGTTTATATTTTTCACGGGAATAATATTTTTACGTTGTATCAAGTTATGATACAATTTTCTGCTCGGTGCCCTTGGGGTGCTGCACATTCAGTGTGTAATCAGCGGCAGCGGTGGCACAGGCCTGGCGCCGACCCGCGAGGGGAGCCCACGTGCCCACGGACGGGCAGGTCAGTCCCTCGCTCTGCTTCCACCGGTCCCGCCGTGACGTGGGCAATGGCGGCATTGGACCAGGGGCAGCTAGGTCAGCGGAGAGAGCGCGTGCAGCAGGTTTCCAGAACACGCCTGGCCCTGTTAGCTGTGCACAGGGTCCCGGCTGGGGGGGAAACAGCCCCCCGAGATGAGATCTGAGGGGGCTGAGCCAGAGGAGGGAGCAGGGGTGAGAGCACAGGGGACCGGAGGGGGCAGAGGAGCGCACCCTTGGCGGTACAGCTGTTTCCCGTGTGCACTGAGCGAGTCTCCTGCTGACTGCGTCAGATGGAAGGGACGGTGGCCGTGTTGGGGACACAGGGCTTCCCCGCTGCTGTCCTCCAGGGCCGGGGCTCCCTCGCAGCCCCACGGGTCGCACCAACAGAGCTCTTCAGGCAGCAGCCGCTCACAGGCCCCAAAGCAGCCACAGCCTGTGCTGGGACACCAAGGCCACCGAGGCAAGTGGACGCCATCTCCACCTTGAGTCACCCTCCCGAGGGCTCAGGCGCGGGTGTCGAGTGTCCACCGTAACGTTCCTCCATTTCCAAAACGCGCGCTGCCGACAAAGCCACAGCCCAGGAAACGCGTCAGCTGTTAGCATTCGCCTGCCCCTTCCTGGACTCGGCCGCGATGTCGAGTAAGAAACTGGTGCTTAGTTGTGGCTGAGCCAGCCTGCTGTATACACCTCTCGGTGACCGAGGTTTGGGGTGCTTGTACCTGCAGACAGGTCAGCTCTGATCCGCGAGAACCACCACCAAACGTTGAGAAAGGCAGTTTTTGTTGCCAGAGATAATTCTCGCCTCGAGGTAACACCGTCCATAACGGTATCTTATTAGAAGAATTTTAGAATTACAAAGTGCCTACCGAACCTCAGACAAACACAAATCTGGAACAATTAATAACCCAAGAGTTATCTTCAGACGTTAAAGACAAGTCGCAGAAACATCTGCTGTCGTCATCGAGACGCGCTGCGTGTGCAGGCAGCGCAGGAAACGAACACAGACGGGTGTTTTGGAGACGAGAGGGGAGCCGCCTGGCCGCGGTCGGGTGCTGGGGATCCCCGCGAAGGTGAGGGGGGAGCAGGGACCAGAGGGTCACAGGACGGTTGGCTCGGGGGTCACGGCCGGTAAGGAGTCTGTAAAAGCTCTTGTAAGAGTTTCCTGTCCACTAGAACAGACGAAAAGGCAGCGGGTGAACAAGGAGAAAGTAGCAAAGGCCTCTGGGTGTCCCGTATCCGTGGCAGGATCTCCCGCTTGGCAGCGTCGGGGTCCGCGCTCCTGGGTGCGAGGGCGCCCGTGGGGCCTGGCCGCTGGTGTGGAGGGGGTCCCCGGTGCCGGGTGCTGGGGGGCTGCCCTCCGGCGCCCGGGTTTTCCTTCCTCTGAAGCTTCCCCGAGAACCCTGCTTCCTCTTCCTGAACCTCTAATCTCACCCCCTTTCTTTTCTTGCTCCTAATTTTCTCCGTGAAAACGATCTCCAACGGGAGCCTCCTTGAGCTCGACCCGCAGAACTCAAATTCTCAGCCGTGGGCAGGTGCGTGGCAGACACCCCGCGCTCAGAGTGGACGGGCTGTCGGGGCCCGTTGCGAGCATCTCACACTGCTCCACCCGCTTCCCCGGGCAGTGACCCTCCCGCCTCACAGCACTCGCTATGAAACCGGCGCCACCAGAACCCTCCCAGCGCGATGTCCGCAATGTCCACGCCTCCACGGCGGCTGTCCGGAGGGCTCTGCCAGCGCCGGAGCACACGCCCTCCCTGTGCCATGGCCGCATTCTCCGGCCTCGTCCGTGTTGTAAATCTCATCGTTTTGTTCCACAGCTACCGCAAAGGCTGGCGGAGAGCATCGTCACTCCCGCCGTGCAGATGAGCCAGAGAGACTGTGGAAGTGGGAAACGCAGAATCAAAATTAAATCTCAGTCTATCGCTTTAGAGCCAAAGGATGTCACTGTCATGCCAGTGGCCGTGATGGCCGCTAAGTGGCCCACACAAACCAGAGGTGGCAGAGTCCGGCTGCGCTGGCCTTCGGTTGGAGCCCATGAATGTTGCGATCTGGTCTGGTTCATTAGAAGGCTTTGAAAACCGGACTAAAAAACGGGTCGGATTCTGCGAGGAGTTTGTCCTTCGGCATCACCTGTGGATCACGTCTGCGGATTCGTCTCCTGGGTTGGGTCTCACGTCTGTTCTCATTCTCAGATGATCTTTTAGGAAATGTCGTGATCCTCCAGGTCAGACGGGATGCCCCACCCCAGGCGGCGCGGGCACTTGTGTTCTGCCCTCTGCCATGTGGTGGTCGTTTCCTGCGGTCCTCTCTGCACCCCAGAGTTTGAGCCCCGCTAGGGCACGGCCCCCTCTGAATTCCACCTTCCTGCGGTTGGGCAACATGTCCTTTACAGAAAGCAGCCACTTAATGATTTAATAACTTCGCTTCAAGCTGGATCTGACTTTTGAGCTAACTTAGAAAGATGCGGCTTTATTCTTAATTAAGATAGGAGCGAACGGAGGCAAAGACAATGAAAACGTGAAGTAAGGTGTTTTTAAGATACAAAGTGGCAAAATTACTTCCATCGAATGAATGAATGCGTGAAGGAGTGAATGAATGCAATGGCAGTCTCTCTGGGAGAACACATCCTGCGGCAAATTGTGTTTCACTTTAACATTCGAGCTTCGGATGACTGGCTCTAAGAAATAATTTCCACACTGGCACCGTAGACTTAGAGTCTCTCTTCTGGTGAAAGAGTGTGACCCTCTTTCCTGAAACCCGACAAAGTCCAGGCTTTGAAATGGAGAAACCACCCTTTGACACAGGCCTGACTTTGTAGCCATCTGCCAGGTGTTCCTGGTCACTCTCTCGACCAACCCCCCTCGCCTTCAAGGCCAGGCTCCAACCCCAACCCCAACCCCAACCCTAACCTTCCATCCTGCTCCTCGGTGCGCACCTGCTCCCTGGAGACAGCAGACATTCTGGGAAGCTGTCTATCTTCACGTGCCGGAGGCCCAACATTGAGAAGCGCCTGCTCTTTCAAATCTTATGGCCACAGAATCGTACATTTCAGAGCTGAAACTTCCTTCATGTGGCCTCAACCATATGATGTCCTATATCATAATCAGTAAAGAAAAGAGACTTTCATCAATATCACAGTGGGAAAATCCATCCATGTTAAGATTGAAGAGTGTGCTAACCCATTTCTCAAATGGTTTGATTTTGTTTTAAACTTTTCCTTCCGGCTTAAAGCCAGGAATTTCTGAAGAAAAACACAGGCCACGTCTTTGATCCATTGTTTGATCTCCCGAGTTTCCGACGCGAGCCGCTTGGCGTCCACAAAGACACTTCCTGTGCTCCTCACGCTTTCTCCACCCTCAGCTTGCACCTGTGCAAATAGCGCTGCTTTGTGCAAATAAAAACAAATGGGAAACACCTGAGTTCCTCAGGGTTTTTTTTTTTAAATAAAGTTGCTCAAAGTCTAACTGGTCGCATTCTAAATTTGGCAAAGCGCCTTTGATCCTGAATTGGTTTGAAGACCCTCAACGGAGTTCTTTTAGCAAATAGAAATTCTTCAGAGAAGGAATGTTTACTTTTCTTTATTGGGCTCTTTTATTAATGAACACAACTGAGTTACAAGCTTGCTTTCTCCCAGCACTGTCTTCTTGAAACTTCCCTGCTGTTAAAAACGAGGAGGGAGAGACGTGTGCACAAAGTGTGTGTTGTCTTATTTCTGAGAAAGAAAACTTCCGTTGTTAGCTCTACACCGTTAAATTGTCAGAATGTGGTCACATTCCAAATGCCTGAATGCCGGGCTCTTTTTAAATAAAAAGTTTAGCTCTGTCTCTAAATGAAAATGGTAATTACAGCATCTCACCTAAGTCCTCAGCATTTCCTCACTTAGAGTTTTAGGAAATGCAAATAGATTACCTCTTAAACACAAAAATTAGCAGGATTTAGGTATTCTGTCTTTTCATTTGTTAACGAAACAGAAGGCAGCGTTCATGGGGGCGGCTGTTCCAAACCAAGGGACTCGCGCCTGGTCCCGAGCCTGTCGTGTGTTCGGAGCCTCCCTGCTGCTTTCCCTCTTTCTCTCGTGCGTTCTGGGCGAAGTGAAAATGTGCGTTGAAGCTCCGCGGTGGTAGAATGCAACCGCGTGTGCTTATGCGCTCGTGCTGCCCGTCTTTAAGTAAAAACACATATTTTTGCAAGACCCTGAAAAGGCAAAGGGTCTGTTTTCACTTGACTCTTAGCTAAATTAAGCACGGCTCATTTTCACAGGTGAACCTATTCCTAGGGAAAATGAGAGCACGCCACGTGGAACTGCACGTTTGAAAACTAGCTGTCGCCTTTGCCCTGGAGCAGCCTCTGGCATGGAGGCCCCGGACCTCGGGTGCCGCCCACCTGCCCACCTGCCTCTTGGTCCCGCCTTCCCCAGACAGCCGGGGAGTGGCCCCTGCCGAGCTCCCACAGGAACACGCTTGCCTGGGGTCAGCCGCACCTGCCCTTCTGGCTCTGTGGACCCAGATGGGCCCTGGGGGCCGTGGTGCCTGGGGGCGGCCCTCCCCACAGGGCCTCTTCTTCTCCCCTTGACTTTGATGGGTCGAGAGCAGAAGCCTGGGGCAGTCAGCGTGCAAAATGGCCCTTAGGGACATGTGCGCCCCACAGGCTCCTGGGGAGAGTGTCCTCCTGCCTGTAGCCACTTCCAAGGACCCTGGGCGGGAAGTCGCTCCATGTGCTGTCTTCAGTTGGGCATTTTCACAGAGCTAAGCAAGCTTCCTCTGCGGCAGGGGACCACTCGTTTACTCAACAAACATTTGTTCAGCAAGCAGGAATCCAACAGCTGCACGGGAATGGATTCTGAGAATGTGGACAGAATCCTATGCTGCCCTTAACGTTGGGAAGGGTCGCCTCTCAATTCCAAGGGGACATTCCTGACACTTGCACCTTCCAAAAAGATGACAGAATATAAACGTTGAAGTAAATTCGCAAATTTAGCAAATGAATTTACAGATTAAAAGAAAAACATTGTCACTTAGAACATTAAAGGCAAAACAGAATATAGATGTGTCCCCTTCCAGAGATGAGTGGTTTTGAATGTTGTCTTGTGTGAGACGTCACATGTTGACCTAGAGAATTACCAAATCACCGAGGCTTTGGAAACAGATGATGGCCTAGAAGTTTCAAGGAGGCTCACGTGATGTTTCTGGCCGTGGTGGAAACTGAGTAGCGTCATTCCTCGCGGTCTCATTCCCTGGCCGTGAAGTGGCCCTAGATAGCCTGTTTTCCGATGCCTCCCAGAACGTGTCTTTAAATTTGTATGGCTTCTTTCTTTTTTCTCCCCAAAGTTTTTGAGAGTCGATCAAGATAAAGACAAAGACTGTAGCTTGGACTGTGCAGGCTCACCCCAGAAACCTCTCTGTGCGTCTGACGGAAGGACCTTTCTATCCCGCTGCGAATTTCAGCGCGCCAAGTGCAAAGACCCGCAGCTGGAGATCGCTCACAGAGGCAACTGCAAAGGTGAGCCGCCCCGGGCGTGCGTTCAAAGCTCCACGGATCAGTTGTGAAAACGCGTATCTGCTTATTTTATTTTCGTACTTGTAAATTTTTATATTTGAAAACTTGAATTATGTTTGTAAATTTTTTTCCAGAGCATGTAAGAAAGAAGAGCAATTTCTACAAATTGCAAGAGCAGTCTTCTGTTTCACTGTTCAGGGCTCTTTGCTTAGAATGTTTCATGCCATCCCAACACAAATCTACCCAAGCGTTTTATGGTTTTTGTTCCAAAGTCTTCTAACATTATTCTCCCCAAAGTTTACTGCTGTTTCTTTCAACTCTTTCTCATTCTCTTTTTAGTGAGTGGGATGTGTACTGTGGTACCTATGTAGTTTTCAGTGATTTCTTTTTTCTTTTGGTGCTGATTTTACACTTGCAGTTTCAATGTTCATAATTCAAGAATCAGATTTAGAATTAACTAGTGTGCTTAGAGCAAAACATTGAAATGCTTCCCACATTAATGAAGGGTTTGACTCAGTAAAATGCACTGATGTCTCAAACACAAATAGAGTCATTTTCAGAAAGAGATTTACCTTCTTTCTCCTGTTATCTAGGAGAAAAGACCACACAGACTAAGAAAGCCCCTAGACGCTGTCCTGCATTGTCTGGCTATTAGCTGCAAAAAGCCTTTAAACAAAGCAAACCCCGGCCACCCCGGCAGGCACCGGAGTGCAGCCCCTCCGTAGCTGGGTTTTGAGCACACTTGCGCCTCGTGCAGTATGAAACCAGGAGCTCAGACGTGAGTCACTTTTTCAGACGACAAAGACAAAATTTTGCCATGGTCTTCCGACCTGAGAGTCCTTTGGCCGACATTCTAAAGAAATCTCCGTGTGCCCGGATTCAGAGCCCTGAGCAGACAAACAACTTAAAACTCCCTCTGGAGCCTGGTCTTTGCCCAGCGACCACCCTCCCTGTGCGCTGGTTTGCCGCAGTGGCCACAGGCCCCCGGCGCCGAGCCCTCGCTCCCGCCTACACACGTGGGCTCTGCCATGACCGATGGCTCCACATCATCAGGGCTTGCTCAGA
Organism: Avahi laniger; assembly: GCA_963575035.1. NCBI lineage: Eukaryota > Metazoa > Chordata > Mammalia > Primates > Indriidae > Avahi > Avahi laniger. The sequence continues at coordinate 589 of CAUYSK010077218.1, read as the reverse complement.
GTGTCCTGGGACACTCAGCCGTGGACGGCTGCAGAAAGGCCAGGCAGCAGCCGCAGTGTAGACAGGTGGGTTCCCAGTGAGTCCCTGGGGAGTTACTTTATGTCTGAGGGCACAGGAGAGAAGGGTACCGCGGGGTTCAGAGTCCCATCCTGATCCCGTGGTCAGATGGTGTCTCTAAAATGTCCCTCACACCATGGTGTTATCTTCCCCTTGCCAAGAAAGATACAAAGACCCCAGGGCAGGATCCCACTCAGAGGGGCCAGGAAGAGGAGCCGGAAGAGGTAGGTGGAGCCAGATCACGAAGGCCTGGAGTGGGGGACTCTGCAGTCTGCTCTCACCTGGGGAGATGGGGGGACTCGGCAGTCTGCTCTCACCTGGGGAGATGGGGGTCCCTGCAGTCTGCTCTCACCTGGGGAGATGGGGGTCCCTGCAGTCTGCTCTCACCTGGGGAGATGGGGGTCCCTGTAGTCTGCTCTCACCTGGGGAGATGGGGGTCCCTGCAGTCTGCTCTCACCTGGGGAGATGGGAGGACTCTGCAGTCTGCTCTCACCTGGGGAGATGGGGGGACTCGGCAGTCTGCTCTCACCTG